>CM077103.1:28915401-28967513 GCA_039619505.1 Cimex hemipterus | reverse complement strand
CTCTCTCTCTCTCTCTCTCTCTCTCTCTCTCTCTCTCTCTCTCTCACTTCCCAGAGATTTCGGAATTAAAACAACCTACCGAGAATCCGTTTCAATTTCTCGAAAAGAATCAAAAGCTGTTAAATATACAAATTAGCTAACTAAATAATTTATTACCGGACGATGCAGACAATCTGGGCGAGTTTTGTAGGAAATTAGGTTCCAGGATTTTATTAAAGGGATTAAGAGAGCCCATGAGTTCTCTTTTGCAATTCAGCAACCCCTCAGATCTTAATGAAGCGTTCAATGTGCTTACTAATGATTTTCAGCACCAATTTAAAAATTTACGTAATGAACACAAAAAAGCGTATTCATCTAGACAGCTCAGATACCCACAGCATCCACCATTTTCGCCACCGCGAAAGCGTTACCCAGGACAAAATGTTGTACAACTAAAGAAACTACACAACACACTCGTGGTCCCCACTATACATTCGAAAAACTCGCACCTACATCAAATGACGATGAATGTGGAGCAAAATAGGTCCCATAAATCAAACTCAAATCCAGAAAATTATTACTTGGAAAATGTAAACTCAACCCTCGAAAATCATAGCATTGGAATAAACTAATCCGGATCCCCTCATATTGCGTGCAACACTAATATACATTTTGTTGTATACTACGGGCGGATCAGGACATTTCTGGGAGTATAAGTCTCACGATGCGTAATACCACCACTGTCAATAAAGCAGTTGTACGTTTAAATTCACTGTTGATGGAAAAATTGTGATATTCGGTTCATTTTGAATAGGTGATATTGTAAATTTTGTTTACTTCCAGGGACTAAGATTTTCGATACTATTTTCACAATGACAGAACGTAAACAATAAAGATAATTAATGTTCACTTTAGTAAAGAAGCAAATTACTGTTGTCATTTTTTCAATCGTTTTGCCATTACTTTGTCATTTTTTGACCCATTTAAAATCTGATCGCACCATTGTATTAAGCGTAACAATCCTTTGGAATCAAACGTGTGGATGAATAGGATCATTTTTAAAATTTTGATGTTGAACTTGGCCTGAGGTATCCTGTACAATTTTTTTCCGAAATAAAGGTAAACATTTGAAACTAAACTAAAAGTATAAAAATAGCTATTTTTTTAATTGCGTCATCGGGCCGAAAGAAATTCAGCCCAACCATCTAATACGGACTCTTGTATATCAGAATGGACCTGTTGCAATAAAATTGTTTAAATAAGTTATACACAAGGAAAAAGCTACTTCACTAATTCTTGTACAAACCGTTTTCATAGTACGTTCAAACATTTAATTTTTATTTCACTTATTTTATGAATATTTGTATTATTCTTTACCTACCATTTACACGTGTATTTTTCTAATTAAACTTCCACAAGGAAATTAAATTTAAAATAAGTTGACCAGCAGGGTCAACAGGTACATCTGATTCCACAATTTTCTGGAATCCACTAGCCACTTCAATTTAGCGACTAAATTTACAATTATGAAATAACAGTTTACGTTCACAATAATGTTGTTTGACCTTTTGGTATTGTTGGTCAAACGTTCGAACAGTTGATCCTATTAGGATGGTGGAAATAGGTTTCCTATCTCCTATAAGTTTGATTTTTTATAGGTTGAAAGATTTGAATTTTTTTCCTCCAGGCCTACCAGAGCACTTGGTAAACATTTAGCACATGTTTTAAGTGTCATTGTCGTAGTTTTCTAACGTTGAGTAAAAATATGTAATTTTCATTTTTATACAAAAATTCGTCGCATTTGTCGGCAGCGTTTTGAAATGCTGGTTAATCCCGCCCACTAACGATACATGTCTGGTCTTGCTTGGCCTCATAACTCGCCAGAACGTACTAAAGATATCAAAGCGACGAAACGTGATCCGTCGACTGTACTGAAGCACATCGTGGCCGAATGTGTTCAACATGTGTTCTTTTGTAACATGATTTCACAAAGCCAACTTTCCTTTGAAATGAGAAGCCCGTTAAACTGATGCATAGGGATGAATTTTTTAACTGGAGGAGTAATTCCGGGATTTTCTCGTGATAACGACAGAGATGTTACAAACTGAGTGGCAGTTTTTGTAGGTTGGTTTTTGGAGGCATGTTTTAGTTTTATATCAGAAATACGTAATAAAATAATTAATAATTTTTCAGTAAATTAGGTTAAGCATAGGATAAACTGTAATACCTTATCGGACAATACTGTCCAGGGCGTTGAAAAATGGCAAAAAGGAGGGAAAATTACAAAGGTGGGAAATGGTTGTCCGGTTGGATCGTGGTCACGATAGCTCAAGAGGTAGAGCAGCGGCGTATCTGGTCGAAGGTCGTGGGTTCAAATCCCACTCATGACACTGATCTTTTATATCTCAACTAAAAACCTTAACTAATTTAAAGATATTAATTGGTCAAGCACACGACGACGTGCTTAGTTGTCGAGGTCAGAATAAGAGGTTTCTGATAGGCTCAGCCATCATCACATTCAGCGCGGTTTAGATGTTGGGACGCCTTCATTTTCTGTACTAATATTGTTCAGGTCCCGCCTTATCTCATTGAATTGCAAATGTCTTGATGGTGAATGGTGGTTGGAAAATTTAATTTGAGTTGTATTACAAAAAATATCTGGTTTCTTGAAAATTCTTTAAAACGTTATATTCTCTGTATTCCTAAGATAAGCTTTCCCCAAGAGGCTAAGGTCGTGGGATCATCGATTGTTATGAGACTTTTTTTGTGATCTAGGTTGAAAAATATTTAACACAGAGCGTTCGTGCCAATCGCAGGGACGTGATTTATTTCTTCAAAAAGAGTGATTTAATTGTTTTTGAATTATGTCTGTATGCCATTGTTGTGCATGTATTTGAAAGTTAATATTATTCAGATGATTCGTTTGTTTATTAATTATATATAATTTTCCTTGGATAGGAAAATAGTATGGAACACTGTAATAAATGAAATGAAATTAATGAATAGTTTCCAAAACAAAATGACGTTTCTAGTAAAGTAGACCAGTTCTTTTTATGTTTGGTCCATTTTAAGCACTATTTAATACCAAAAATACCAACTTTGGGGCAGATAAAAAATAGAACTGTATGCAAAACGTTTGTTCTTTGACCTACTTTAATTTTTACACATCCTATTTTTTTGTGAAATTTTTGTTGTAGCTTTTTATTCATTCAATCTTATTTAATACAATACTGCCTGTTAACTTTTTTTATCCAAGGTTTAAAAAAAATTAATGCTATATCTTCAAAGACGCGTAGTAAAGGAAAACGTATTTTAAACAATTATGTATGTATATAATATGTTTGCTCATGTACAAATTCTGTTCACCGGCTCTCTCGGGTCCAAAAAAACTAATACTTATTTTTTTCTAAGAATACACGTTACCCTACTAAGTCAAAAGGTTTGGTTGTCGTTACTTCAATTCATACTATAGTTTCCAAATATGTTTTGTACATAGATTAATTTATTAGCCATCACAACAACGAAAAAGTACAATTTTCAAGAAATTTGGGCCCATGTGTCAAATTTTTCGACCTATACAGTTTTTTAAAATTGGGGAACCCATGTCGTTTGCCACTTGTTTTAAGCTATTTCTTAAACGTAAACATATGATAAATATGCGTTATCAGGTAGTTTGTATGGATAATGTATGTAGTGGATCAGTGGTTCGGTATATTTATTTGAATTGGTATATTCGATTTTCAAAATTGCAATTTTTCATAATGTTTTTTATCTCTTTTGTTTTTTTGCTAGGTTGTCAATAAATTGCACGGCATTGAGTTGTGATTAATTTTGCCCAAATCGGATGGGAATGCGAATCTTGGGAACCAAATGGTTTTTTTTACACATATTTTATTTAGCCTCTGTATAATAAATTGTTAGTTGATTCTCCTGACGATGTGTTAGATTCATTGATGTCACACCGTTATTAAAAGACAGTTTCAATTTAAGAAACTGTGAGGGGGTGTTGAAACCTATTTTTCAATTTAAGTAGAAATGGTAATCAAGGATTTGTGCAATTAAACTGAAAACAACAGCCAGTTCCCTTTTCCAGTTTTCGAGGAATACAGTCCCTTCATCAGGACTCTATATCTACTACTTTACGATTAATAAGTTAAGAAGAATCTAAAACAGGCGATATGTTCCTCGAAAGCTCGATGAAGGAACTGAGTTGTATATAAACACTTAGTGTGTAGGCTGATCACAACCTGCCATCAGAGAACATATTTTTATATTGGTTTGGTGCAAAATTAATTTTTTTCTATTCCATTTAATTAATGAATTATAACTAATACGTATTTAGAAATCGTGAGATGTGGTCTGGTGTGATGAAGGTTTCAGAAAAACATTTTCTTTATCGTGTCGAAGTTTCGATCTTTATTAAGATCATCTTTAGGGTCTGGGATTTAAAAACATTTTTTACATTTTGCAAATACATTTTGCATGTGGAAAAGTGAATTTGTACAATGCAAAATATATTTTTTTATGTATTCAATCAAAGTATTTCTACTCACTCAAAGTGTTCGTCTGTGCAATTGTGCCATTCTTGCGTGTCGTGTTGAGTAGCAGTGAGATTTTGCAGTTTTATGTTTATATACGTTGGATTTTGAAAGGGTGGGGAAGGGCATGTACGAATTCACTTTTCTACGTCCAAAATGTATTTGCTAAATGTAAACAATGTTTGTAAATCCTGAAGATAAAGATCGAACGTCGACACGATAAAGAAAATGTCTTTCTGAAACCTTCATCACACTAGACCGCATCTCACGATTTCTATGTAATTATGGATTAACGGTCACTAATCACCACATATAACAAATATTTTAACTGTTCTCTTTTATACGAAACATTTTAATAGAAAAGATGAACGGTGGCGTGAGTGTGTTGTTCAATCATTTTAAACAGGTCGTAGACCCAAAAAGGTGGTGGTTTCATTTGGCTCATAGATCGTACTTCAAAACCCCCATTAACATCCCTTAACTCTAAAAAAGAATTAGAAACTATTAAAATCTTAACAAAAAAACAATGGATATCAAAAAATGAGAAATGAATTTTCTACAGATCAGTGGCTGGACAGTAAAGCGCCACAACATCTCTCGAAACCAAATCTGCTCCCAAAAAAAGTGATGGTGGTTTAGTACTGGGAATTTTCACTTTAATTTCCTGAATTATGGTGTAGCTATCACAGTAGAGTAATATCGACAAGAAATTGACAAAAATGCACGGGAAACCACGACGTCGTCCACCATCGGTAAACGTAAGGGGCCGAATCTTCTTCACGACAATGCCAGGCGACATACCGCAATGCCAACCGTGGGAAATTTAAAGACTTCGGATATGAAACCTCACCGCATACACCCGACCTCTCGCCGACATGCTTCCACGTTTTAGACGTTTTGTTCACTTCTTGAGGGATAATATTTTCAGAGAAGTGGTGAAGCCGGCTTCTAACACTTTTTGTGAGTCGAAATAAAAATTTCCATCTTAGCGGAATAAAACCGCTTATTACACGCAGTCAAATATGTATAGATTGTGGTGCAATTGGAATTTGAATACTTATTTTTTATTTATTATTATATTTTTATATTCTTTATTTAAACAAATTAAAAATATAATTGTAGTTTTGACTCCCTTTTCAAAACCTGATTTATTTTTGCACATCAAAATGCATTTTGTTGAAATTTCGCTCATTATAGGAACACATTGCTTTAAAATACATTTCGTCATTAAAACATTGTAAAGTAACCCATACAGTAACTATGAAGTCCCAAATCCCGTATATTTCAACAATACAATACAGCCTAGTCGGACGCTTTCGTGTAGGCGTAGAGGAGTTCGTGCGATAAATTCATTTGCCTTCCAGCTTCGCATCTCTTCGTGGTGCCGGAAGGAGAGAACATATGTAACGTTAGCGAATCGCGAATCGTGTAGCGCTTTTCCGAATCTGTCACGTGATATACGTACGGCTTCCCACGGGTTTTGCTTCTTCAACCGGTTTCAATTGTTTACCCCCATTTGTCGGTGGTGGAGACGCCTCCGGGATATGTCGTCACAAAGTATTGTTTGCTCAGAACTACAATCTTCAAACCGAAATCCAGTTACATTTCTGATATTTATTACTCTCTTCGCGTTATCTTCTAATTAGATTCGGTGTTAGGATTGTATACCCTTGCCGCTATAATCTCGCATCCTCATGCAAAAACAGGAATACGATTTATCTAGGATCATACTTATTATATTAGTTATTAATAACCATGATATAAATAAAGGGAGACGTGAACGTTTGTCTTTTTGGATATTTGGTGCTACACTTAAAAAAATTAAGGCTTTATTTATTATCTAGTAATGTATTCCGTTTAATATTAGGGCTATGATGTAAATATATTCTGTATATATATAAATATTTATATAATTTAAATAAGGAAATTAAGGTAAAGGTGTGTGGTGGTAGAAATAAAAGCGTGAGAAAACTTAAAGATTGTGATGTTTCCAAAATGTATACAATAGTTAAGGCGTGGACTGTTGTCACTGTAAGGTAAAGATCCCTGGTTCGAATCCACCAACTCTCGATTAGAACACTTCATACAAATGGCCTTTTCTTTTATGTGAACTTTTAAACCTTAGTGGTCGAAACTTAATCCAAATAGTAAAGTGTTTTTTACTGTGTTAAATCTTGAACGAACGGTTATCAGCATCCGTTTCCAGTTTCCCTTTGCTCCGTCACCGGCTGATTAAGACCCGCTTATTCTTTATGCATGGTGCTGCTTCGCTTTAGATGCACAGCTCATGTCCAGACTTAACCAAAACATTCCGGAGAAATGCGAAACCACTCATGGCACAATTTGCTTCCAAATAGGTCTTCTTTCAATTAATGAAGGTTTTTAATTGGGATGGAGAATTCAAAAGATGGGGTTGAGATGGGAAGTTTGTGTTCGAGGTTATCGAGGTACCGATATCTCAAGTGGCATATCTAGCCGAATATCGTGGGTTCGAATCCCGCTCGTGATACTGACTTTTTTATCTCCACTAAAAACCTTGATTAATTGAAATATTTCCCATAAGGCTTTGTTATCCCCGTGCATATCTGCCCAATGTAATGCAACGCTGCCCTACTCTTCGTTCTGCGATCCCCACCGCCCTGATTTACGTCAGGTCGCATCGAGTATAGTCGAAGACAAAAACCCCGACACTAATATTTTTACTTCAAACTATATTTACTAATGTAATTATATAAATTATAATATACTTATTTTAATATGAATCAAATTAACCTAGTTTTTATTTAAATTTAAAAAAAATGTTTTGATAGAAAATTAATCAAAACACCGCAATACCATTTTTTAATAAAATGAATTTAATTAACAATTTATTACACGGGTTTTCTCACAAAATTAAACCATTTGCATCGAGTAGCGTCTGAACAGTAATTTTTTGTAGTTTATTTCAAATTGAGTGTATGCAATTTTGTCGTTATATTTACAGAATTCTTATTTTAATATAAACCAGATTAAACGAAGTCAAAAATTCATGACTTTTATAAATATGATTTACTTATGATAGTTAATCATAAAATTTGTTAAAACGCCGGAATAACTTTATTTAAAACAATTACATTTAACTATCAATTTATTACATGGCAGTGCTCGTAATATTTAATTAACAATTTATAATGCCTTAAGAACAAAACAGGCGATGCGGTAGCGATACTGTTTTGTGAAATACGCTGTGTACATGTGCTTGACGTCGGATAAATGTGAACATCTCACCAAAACGTGTCAAAGCTTCGGGTATCATTGGTACCGTCGCATACGTTGCATCGTGTTCACGGTTTAAATCATGTAACATCTGTAGCTGTAGGTCAGTGCTGCCAGAAACTATTGTAAAGGTAGCAATCAATATTTGTACGCAAATACCCCTCATGCAAAGTTTCCATGGACATCTGGTTTTTTCCCCAAACAATAGAGCTATCAGTTTGATCCAATTTAATCTGAGTTTAGGTATCGCATTGAATCAGACGTGGATTCGTTCAATTGATTAGCTTTGCAACAGTGCAATGAAAGAACCGTGTTTTTCTTCGTTCTTTCAAGGGATATGCGTTAATATAGACGTGTCTGACAGTCCAAAATTGAGTTGAGCCGGACTAAAGATATCCATTTCTTTCGTTGTCAAAACTACGGGCTACGTACATCACACTTTACACTATGAATTAAATTTAGTTTTTTTTGATAGTAATAAGTTTAGTTATTTAATTAAGATTAATCGTAGGCAGTTTCTTTTTACAATAATTCCTCGCCTACTTTATTTTAAGCTAATTCTAAAATTTTATAGAAAATCTAATAATTTTTATCAAATTTTAAGCTCAGCAAGCTCAGATTGAAAAACAATCAATTAAAAATATAAATTATTGACCAACATCATATAAAAGTTTATTTTTATTGAAAGTAATTTTAATAAGTTAAAATAACGGTTGATAAAAATAAACCGTCAGGGTAAGTAGGGTAATGTAAGTAGCGGCTGGATTCGAACCCGGGGCCTTTACCTTACCGTGCTGAACGCCGGGTCAAAGACTAAACTTTGCGGCCACCGAAGCCTTGGATATTGATACACATTGATAACTTTTGCCATGTTTGTATTGCAATCTACATTTAGAAAATGCTGTAAAATGATATATTCACATAATTTTTTGCGAAGTAGAAAGACGAAATAAAAATATTAAAAACAAAACAAAAACGAAATATTTCAAATTTCAACAGGTTTTATTCTCAAGAAGTCTCGTACACCGATATTTTCTAGCGTAGACTTAACCAAAAAAAAAAAAAAGTTAGGACCAAATCCATGACCCACCAACCTGTTCGACCACTTGTTAATATTTTTTTCTCTTTGGAATTGGTTCTAACAGATTTATTACAGAGGTATCGCAGATAGTTTAAAATGCAATATATTGGTTCGATTGAGCGGTTTTCTTTTTCTTTTAATTCATTTTCTGAGCAGAAAATATTTGATCACAATTTAATGGCTTTGTAAATATTGTACTACCCCGTAGGCCGTGATTGTCTAATTAAAACTATGTTGCATTTACCGCCAACCCGTGCTTTATTGAATACAAGGGGAAATGTCTTAAAGGGAAGCCATTCATTTTAACTTATTGTAGAATTCCCTGTGGTTAAATAAAGCCCAACAATTAAACTTAATAACGTTTGACACTTGAACCCAAGGAGGCTTTTGAGATTATAAAAGCCACTGCCTTAGCTATATAAATTTCCTTTATTACATTACACTCAGGATTATTACCATCTAAAACGAATTGAGGCTAAAAGCAGATTATATTGTTTTTGTTTGTGCAGAAAAACTTGATTACACTTAAAATAAAACGTACTAAATATAGTATAACGACGATAATTATATCAACTTAAAATCAAATGGTAAAAGTATAGATCTTGCTACCAAACGTTTTATACATCTAATTTATATTATTGAATTATTTACTTATGCATGAAATTGAAATTTAACCACAACCTTCAAGCCTTGGACGATAGAGTTAACACCGACAGTATAAAAGGATATACATGAATATAAAATTATTTCTTTCAATTAATTATTCTTTCTATGTACGGTCTTGTTTGAGATAAAAAGACAGTGTTACGAGCGGAATTCGAACCCACGATCTTCGGTTAAATACGCCGCTGTTCTACTACTTGAGCAGTCTAACTAACCAAGAGCTTACATATGTTATTATAATAAGGAATTATAAAAAATAATAAACATTTGAAAGAAGTCAAGACTGGGGTAGTTCAGAAAAAGGCCTTTTTCATTTTTAACCAGCATTTCCGCTTTAATTCAGGCCATCTTCATGGCCTGCTTATAAAACCTATATCGTCTGGAAAAAAGTACCATTTATGGTATAAATATAACTTTCTTCTGGTGTCTTATTGGTTAACCGAATGTTTTGTAATTTATCCAGGCTTTGAAGATGACCTGAATAAAGGTCGAAATGTTGGTGATGGGTGTTTTTCTAAATTACATCAGACTTGACCGCTCTTCACGACTTCACCGAACGATATAGAGTTTTAAATTTGTTTTAAATATTTTCGAATTTATACAAACGCATTTTCAAAAGATGTGCATTTTAAAAAGTAATTCCGTAAAAATTTAATGGGAAAATGCCCCTTCACTTTAACTACAATTGTGATGCTTCAAGAGAGCAGTCGGTGCGAAAGTAGTAAATATTTTCCGATTGATTCTATTTTATTTTAAATATATTTAGTGTATTTTTCAACGTAATGCAAATTTATAGAACATATTGTGTTGTATATTGTATTGTTGAAAAAGTAGAACTGGCAAACTACGTTGGTATTGCCAACTCTTTCTATGCCGTTCTTCTCTAGGCCCTTCTTGCATTTCTATCCTGGTAATTCGTTTTTCTGGTGCTCCATCAAGGTCGTATTCACGTTTAATCTGCTTTCCATCTCATAATGGTCGAAGAGTATTTGTTAGTCCTCGAGGTCATAGCGGTTGTAGCCCCGCCATTCACGCTAATAAATTATACTGACTCATCAGACTTCATTCATCTGGTCCAGAGCACTATATTCATCGAGGTTGTCATTGTAGTAGTTCTAAAAGGAACAGAAAAACTGTATTGAGTTATCGTTTACGACGGAAAAGATTTTAATTTTTTAACCTCTTGGAAAATCAAATTCCTTATAAACTACTGAAGCCATTAAAATTCATAGAAACCGGGCATCGATTAGAATTTATCTTAATAGCTATATTAGTCGGCTCAATTATATTTGATTGCCTATTTTTTATACGATTGCATAAAAGGAAGGGTTAGTTAAATTATGTGATTTTTAAATATCATAATTTTAAATCAAGTTTGTGTCTTTTCAATAGAAAACAGTTTAATTAAAAAAGTAATATAAGGGCTAGTAAAAACAAAAATAGCTGCAAGATTAAAATTAATTTTTATTTTTGTTCATTGCGCAATATTTTGAATCATGGCACTTTATTCCATCCATTGTTAATTGTTATCGTGAGTACAATTTAATCTAATTGATAATTTAGCTTTGTTGAAGAATAATACTTTTTTCTGAAGAGATAGTCATTTGAGATATGTAAGGCCGGTGCGGTTGAAGTTTCCCATTTCTAAACGTTTAGGAACGGAACGTGTGCGTTTTTTCTTTCGACGGAAAAGCGTTCGTTTTCACCATCCCGTAGTTTTTATAGTACGGCGCTTGGATTGAACCATTGTGGGAAAAATGGTGTAGTCAGATGTAGAACATAGCTTGTAGACTTTTGCTCGTGTCAAATCGTCATCTGCTCGAACATGGACTTGCGGCAGTGTTTTCTTACGGTAGATCAATGTGATAAATGTTTATTTTAAATTATTTGCATCTCCCCAGCCGTTAGGTATAAACGTAAGTCTTCTGTCGTAGAAAAAAATAACTAGATGATTTAACACTCGCTAATGTTTTGGATTGTACAGGAAATTGGAACAGAACACACCATTCGGTTTTCCTTTACCAAAAATGAATGTCCACTATTTAGCGGCGAATTCTGAGACGAGGTTTTATAATATGCTGCCTTATTGGTGTCATTTGAATCTTAAGTTATGGCCGATTCAATAAATGCAAGAAGTGCATCCACAAATAGTCTTACAATTTTTTTCAATAATTAATTTTTAAAATATCTGAACATACACTGGCCTATCAGACTTCGCTGTACTGATTTTTTGAGGTATTCAGTCATATTTTGATGTAATTTCTCAGGACGCTTATCTAAAGATGTTCCACGTCGAAATGCAATATCAGTCAAAGATATGTAGCGATTTGTATAGAAGATTGTTAAGGTTAAACCATGATATTTATATTAATATTTTATTTAAAAAAAAAGAAGTTAAATATTACTCTTTCTGCATGGATTCATTTTTCTCAAGCTTATAGATTTTTTTTAAACAAATGGATATTGTTTAAATTGACCAAAATAGCACGTCTTTTTCCCACAAGGACAGCTCTTATAACTTTAACCGAGTTCTTAATGAAAATGTGTTTGGGAAGAGCCTTTGTGTGGATTATAGAAAGCATTTTGGAACAGGGCGTATCTAAGGGAAGATTGATTATCCATGAGGCGCATTGAACATTTTCGTGTCTGATAGGTGAAGTACAGAATATCCACATTTAACCGTCAACAGATTTGGAAGAAGTGGCATTTTCTCATAAGGGCCGTTTGGAATATAACATCGGACAAGGTGTATTGAAGATTGGGATAAATGAACATTTCCATCCACGTCGAATTTTGACGTTAACATCTGTGCCGTATTTTATATTGGTTGTATCAACTTCTGTGGTCCACCCATTTAATTCGGAAACGATTAACTTTAGCTAAAAGTGGTCTTATACAAACTCCAAGTTAATTTTGGCTTGGAATCGCTTGATGGTAACAGATTTAACAAAACTTTCTCATTTAGCTGGAAATGTCACTAGCTTAGTTATTTTAAATGGAGATCCCACATTGTTATCGTACAATTCGATTCCAGACATTATTTTATGTAACTTTTCCTGAAAGAAAAATAATCATAGATTTCTGAATGGAGATAAACTTTTCGTAACAAGGTGGCCAATTCTCTTTATTTCGAAAAGATTACCTTTAGCAGAGAATGGTCTAATAAAAACCGTACGTTAATTTTGGTCATGATAATTTTTTCCGACGGACATAACTCAGAAATGGTCAAACCAATCACAATTTTCCTCTCTGTAAAAGTGGTGCAAAATTAACTATAGAATCGAATAGTACAATAAAAATATAGGCTTCTCATTTAAAATAAGTTTCATTTCCCAAGTAGATGAGAAAGCTAGGTTAAATGTGTTACCACTACGTGATGCATCGCCAAAATTAACTTAGGGTTTATATAAGACCGTTTCTTACTAAAGTTAATCGTTCTCGAAATGAAGGGCGTGGGCCATCTTCTTACAAAAACTGTACGCCCTCACGTGCCTTACATCTGTCATAACTCAGAATTGGGCGATCCAATCATAATTTTCCTGTCAGTAAACGTGACCTACAAAAAGGTCTAGAATCGAATTGTACAATACAAATTTAAAATAACAAAATTAGCGGCGTTTCTCAGTTCCATGAAAAGTTGACTTAATTTATAGCAGTAGTCTAGTTTTTGTAGCTTGTTATATTTTATCTCGTTTAATATTATGTTGCTTATTAATTTTGGTGAAGGGGCGTAGGGGGCCGCAACGAAACTCTAGCTAATTGTACAGATTAGTAGTTAATTGCCTATTTGGTACAGAGGTTGGTTGGAAAAGTTGTTTCACCGTTGACGTCTCCCATTAAGAGGCTCATTGCTCGGATGAATTGAGAGTCGAAGAAACAATGTCGGTACTTATACCAAGGGATATGTGCGATTGAAGCTCGATTCCATCCATTTCAGAATCTTTCGTACAAAGAACGTTTTGTATGACTGAAAGTGTGGGGGCCGGTCGTTGTTTCCTCGAAGGAGAAATCTCTTCCTATTCACTAAATTCTGGTTCTGCGTTTCAGTTCGTTCCAAGTTAGGTAAAATCTTTAAAATGTTTATTTCCATGAAAACTTTTACTTTATTCGTTTGCTCAAATAATATGATGAAATTAACAGTACCGAGTTTGTCAATTTACATAAATTTCTTTGGTGATAATAACATATTTTGTAATTAATGTACTATATGATTTATTGTTTCTTTAAATTAAAATTTATCAAAGGTTTTTGGGAAATTTGCAATACAAGAAATCTTTCAATTGATTAATCATTATGTAAGGTAGTCGTTGAGATAAAAAAATCTGTCACGTGTGAGATTTGAATTTTGATTGACTCGAGAATTTTAGTTTATCTCAACGTATACCTGACATAATGATTAATTAATTGAAAGATATTATTTGGTCGGTCGGACCACTAAATCTAACTAATATAATAAGTTAAATAATTCATTAATGGTCACTAATGCTTTCCGGAGGCGTTTCATTTGTCGCCGAGAATAAAATAGATTACCCGATATTTGAAACAAGGCAAAAAGGAAAAAAAATCGAAAGGTTAGGTTGAGATAGGAAGTTAGTGTCCGAGTGGTCAAAGTCGCGATAGCTCAAGTTGTAAAAGTAACGGCGTGTTTAGCCGAAGGCCGTGAGTTCGAATCCCGCTGGTGAGACTGACTTTTTATTTCAACCAATACCTTACATAATGATTAATTAATTGAAAGTTATTATTTGATCGGCCGGAATTTAATGAATACAAGAAATGTTTTCTTTTAATTGCCCGCTAAATAAACCTTTTCGTAGTTTTCTTCAGGAAAGTGAAATTTCTACTTTTATTTTCTCTCTAGGAACCCTTTCCTGATTAGAAGATGGAAGGCAATTAAAGCTGTTTGCCTTTTCGGCTGTCATTCACCGTCCCAAACAGCTTGTCGGCCAGAGGCCTCTATTTACTTACCGTTCGTGTTGTTTAGGAAAGGGAAATATAGAAAGGGTCAGCAATGGGTTAAATGCTAGATTGCCTTCGTCGTCCCAACAGAATTCGCTTCGTTCCATACCGACCCAGTTTTCTCTCACATCAATCTTTCTCGGCTCTTCCTCTGTAAACGTTTTAAATGGGCGGTACTAGGTTTCCTAGTTACCGTTTAATTTAAGGTGGGTAAACGTTACCTATTTTCGTCTTCTATTGAATGATGTAATTGAAATTGTGCGGGTGAAATTGAGAACTTTGTTCCTTCGCTTTGCCGTAGTGTTGATCGTCATTACAATTGGCATAGTGTCTGACGATTTAAACTTAATAAACAACTTCTGGAACATTTTTAAGTTGATTTTTAATTCTATACGGGAAGGAGTTTAATCTATTTATCCTTCTCTTAAGTTCTTTTTCAAAATGTTTCAGGTTGGGTATTAAACAATATCCTTAATTAAGAGTAAATATACTCAGCTTCCGGATGCGCCTTACTGAAGATGTATTCTGACAGGATGCAAATATTTATATAACGCGATAATTAAGCACGTGCACACATTTGTGTCTTAAAAACGGGTTGACGGGGTTCGTGACACTAATTTTCCATCTCTATGAAAAACCTTAGATTAAAAGAATAATTAGTTGGAATGTGATTAGTGACCGTTAATCGATAATTATTTAGAAATCGTGAGATGCGGTAAAGTCTGATGAAGGTTTCAGAACAATATTTTCTTTATCGTGCCGATGTTTCGATCTTTATTGAGAACATCTTCAGGGCCTGGGATTTACAATCAGTGTTTCCATTTAACAAATACATTTTGGATGTGGAAAATTGAATTTATACAATGCGAATTATATTTTTTATATTCAACCAAAGTTCACTCAAAGTGTTTGTCGTCTTTGTAATTGTGGCATTCTAGCTTGTCGTGTTGAGAGTGCCAGTGAGATTTTGCTGTTTTATGTTTTATCTTCCTCTCAACAGGATACGCAAGAATGGAATTAAAGGCGACAAACACTTTACTATTTGCTAAATGTACACAATGTTTGTAAATCCCAGGCTCTGAAGATGATCTCAATAAAGATCGAAACGTCGGCACGATAAAGAAAATATTGTTCTGAAACCTACATCACACCATACCACATCTCACGATTTGTAAATAATTATCGATTAACTGTCACTAATCACCAAACATTCCAATGAATTATTCTTTTAATCTAAGGTTTTTGATTGAGATGGAAAAGTAGTGTCACGAGCGGGATTCGAACTCCCGACCTTTGCTTCAGTACACCGCTGCTCTGACCACTTGACTATCGTGACTTCGTTCCTCTCTGACGCCAACTCCATCTCAACCTACAATCGTTCGATTTTTCAGTCTTTTTCTATATTATGAGTACCGTGTAATGAGCATTGGATTCTCAGCGGTTCGAATCCCGCGTATTACATTAACTTTTCATCTCAACTAAAAACCTTAGATAAAAGGAATAATTAATTTTAATAAATAATATGGTTAATGTGTGGTGTTTAATGACCGTTAGTTAATGATTATTTGGAGATCATTAGATGCGGAGCATGCGAATATGGTTAATTATGACCACTAAACAAATATGGACTCGTTTGTTACGTAAAATTTGTTTTAATATAATTATTTATTTAAACGGGTAACATAAACAACTACTCATAATTTTAAAACTTACAATTTTAGTATAATGACAGTGGAACTGGAAATCATATAAGTGCGAAGGAGAGTTGCCACCGGGCAACTTCTTCAAGAGCCTCAACTGATAAATTCAACATGTATGAATATATTTACTTAATACAATATTTGTCATTGTAAATATTAAATAAATGTAATAAAAATGTTGCGACATTTCAAACACGACCAGTCCATTAAATGATACATGTACAGGTTACTAAAAGATTTTTTTTTAACTCAATATGAAAATTGGATGGTAGAGACGTTTATGTAAAATTGGCTTGTAATCTTTATTTCATTGTTTTCGTTAATAATTAACATAATACATTTTTTACATTAGGAAAAATGCATTTTCATTAAAATATTGAGTTATACGAAGGCAACCATCGGCACACAGGCAAACAACATGTTTACTTCATTGATATTGGTTACTAACAAATTCAGTATTTTTGTACCTGCATTGCCCTGATCATTTTTATTGGTGTCTGTTTGTAAGTTTACAAAATTGTAATGTTGATTCCATAATTAAAAAAAAAAAAAAATGTTTCACGTATGCAATATTTTTAGCGGCTTAACGTGGCCGCGTTGAATTCTCGGTTGCCTGGTCGATGATGGCCCGCTGTCGGTCCAATTTCCATAAAATTTGTGCATGCCCGTCACCACTACAGATGGTATTTGATGATTCAGATCAGAGATTCTTCATATGTGAATTTGAAGATTGCTCTCGGCCATCCAGCACGTTTGGATAACACTGTAAACAACTATTGATTGTCAATAGTGAGATATTAAATTTTTCCCTTCCCCTCTTGGGTCAATCGAAATTTATCTTAAGAAGAGTTTAGAACGGTTTCCATTTGCTTACAGTAAATTTTAAACTGTATAAAAGTAAGTTAATAAAGCAGTAGTGGCATACACAAGACTTAATTAACTTTACTCAAGGGGCTGTGACGTGAACCAGGTATTGGGCCAGGTTTGCAACTGTATTTGATCGGTGTTTGCTCTTGTCCAGGGATCCTCCTAATTTATCATTATTATCATTATACCCTTCGCGGAGATGTTACTTCTTTTCATTTAATGCTATATGAGCAATTATCAAATATATTTTCAACTGTCACCGCTTGTTAAGTTTCTGATCATTACTTCTTCCATGTTCATGCATAAACATGTTTCGCGATATTGAAAAATTATATTTCATTATTTTAATCACAATATTTTATATCTCCGTTATAAAAAATAAGTTGATATTATATTTAAGTTGTGATTTCATAATATTTGTTTGGAAAAAGAAACTTTTTATTATTACTTTTTTCATTGGGAAAATTGCGTGTTAGTATGATTATTACTGTGTATTTTTGGCATGTTTCAAGTCTAAACGTCTGAAATTAGTTTTGTGACTTTTGTCTTCATACTTCTGTGCTTTTCGTTTTGCTAACCGCAGGTGTAGGATTGTATGTGTATATACGTATATAATATATAACACCATATATGTATACATGAGTGTATACACTGACAAGGAAAAAAATCCACTCAATTTATTTCTTTTCACTTTCTCCATATTAGAAAATTCTGCCCTTAATTTGTCTCGTTGTCTGTAACAATTTTTTTTGTGCTATGTTTTAAATTGGGAATATTAATCAGAGGTAAACCCTTAATCCTTAATAATTAGTTTTCACAGTTTAATTTCTACGGAATTTAAAATATTTATTCAGCCTCATTTGAATTCGGTAGCAATAAACTGTTTAGTTTTCGTCTTTGTTTTCTTAATTTCCGTGTTTAAACTTAAAAATGCCATAGTGCCGAGGATGTTTAGCGATGGTGTGGCACTTATTGATGATGGGCGTTCCATAAGGTATAAAGCTATTACCATTGTAGTTCCCTACGAAACTCAGCGAGACTCCTTTAGACGTTGTCGAGAAACTGGGTCTTACTATAGACGGCTCGGTTCTAGGCGCCCTTAGAGTACCGAACCACAGGATGACCATTTTTTGACTTGAGTCACATAGAGTCGATTGTTGTCGAAAATGTTTGACGTGCACTCGCTATGTGGATGAAACTTTGGATCTCCAGTTGAGATCTTTAATAACTCATGATGTATGCAAATTTCATTCACACGGTTTCATCCACATACATGTTGCCTCTGGGAAAAATTACAGGCTTTGTACCTTTCATTTCTTCTCCGCACTCTTTCATAGTAGTAATTTCATACCAAGAAATGAAAGGTACGAAGCTTGTAATTTTTCCCGGAGCCGACCTTTTCGACGCAGCTCAGGCATGACATGGGCGGGAATCAATGGAGAGTTACAAGGAGTTGGCGGTTGTTCGTGGTGGCAACTCGCTATGTTGATAAAATTTCGGATCTCCAGTTGGTCGTGAGTGTGGAGAAGAAACGAAAGATACGAAGCCTGTTATTTTCCCCAGGGCAAACTTGTGTGTGGATGAAATTTTGATACATCCTGCGTTGCCTCTGCTCCATAAAATCAGCGACATTCCTATTCGAACACGATAATGCCCGTCCACATGACGCTCGTGTAGGAAAAATGTACCTTCAACAGAATAACATCAGGGGCTTAGCCTGGCAAGCTTGTTCTTCATACTTGAACCCCATAGCGCATTTATGGGAACTCAAAAGCCGATGAGCACGTCCATCACTTTCTGATGCACTCCATGATATAAAAAGATTTCTTGAAAAATGGGCTAATCTCCAGGAATGAGCCATTTCCAGAATGGTAGAAAGTGTACCGAGGCGTCTTCATGATGTATTTAAAGCAAGAGGAGGAAATACGATTATTGAAAGTTATTTAAAAATCTAAAACAAATTTTATCAGTCGCTTTTTAATTTCATTTTCTTAAGCAATTTACATTTTTGTTTACAAAGATTCAATTATTAATCGTTAATAAACATGAAACTTTGCTTAATATATAAAAATGTATACAAATCAAGTAATACTACAAGTGGGTTTTTTGTTTTTGTCTGTCTTTGTATATCTAAATTTATACTTATAGTCATATTATTGAAAGAAGTTTAAACTCATTAAAGCTAATGTTTCTTTGGTGTTAAAGAAATGAATCATGTTAATTCGTCAATAATGGCTATATTTTAATACTATTTCAATAGCGTTTTTTAATATATTTGATTGTTTATACTGTGGTTTTTTCATGCTTCAAGAAATCTGTTTCTTTCCGTGTGTTAGTTAAAACATGAAACTTAGAAACGTAAGTTGATGGAAAATGACAGGGACAAAAACCGATAATCAGATCACGGCGTCGAGATAGTCTAAACCGTCATGCCTTATCGATCACGATGGTTTAGTATTCCCCCGCCGCTTTTTTTTATTTTACAGTAATAAAGGCGCGTGCTTGTAGATACCCATTTTTATATCATCGGACGACGCACCATTTTTTTATTTTATTTACCGGACTTGCAGTGTTATACAGGCTGTATTGATCGTAGATGCAACGGATATCGGTCCTAGCGGCTATTTACTGACGGGCGCTCGTCCGGTACCCCTCGGTCCGATGTAAGGAACCACTTCACGTTCACGGTCTTTGCTGCGATTTCAACCTTCTTTTCAGTTTTGCCTTTATTCAAACATCAACGAAGAAACAAGACATGACATCTGAATCGCATCTGACATCTTTGATTGGCCGGTCGTATTGATTTTTTTTCACGATTCATATGAAACTTACCGTTGTTAGAAGTGGAGATAGCAATTATTTTATTCAGACCGATTCCAAGCCTTACCCGCTTTCCATTTCCTTACCCCTTGGACTTTCAAGTGTCTCATTAGGATAAAAGCACATCTGGCTTAAAATGTTATCAAATGCAGCTTTGACAAGATTGGAAAGAAAAGGTAAAAAAAGAGAAAAAAAACATCGACGCGATACTGTTGTACTCTTTATGTCTCAGCAGTATAAAATTGTAGAGCCGGCGTCATTATAGTAATGGGAATGACAGGCGTTTTTCCATGATCAAATTTGTAAAAGTGCTGTCTGATCTCATTGCAAAAGTCTCCATAGTGAGGGATTCTAGTGGATTCTGATTCCAGGGATAATATACTGCATATATTCTTTGCATTAAAAAGTTACGCTTAGTCATTTCTTATTCGTAGGACGTAAGGAATGGATTTGCAACATAACTTCGGGGTTCAGGTGTTTCAAAAATTTAATCCTACTTGAAAGTAAGTTGGAACTAGCCTTCCAATGATGATTCTTAACCGTTCCCCAATAAAGTATTACTAAATTTTAAATGTTCGTTAAATCTACTCGAGAAGTGTTTGAAAAGGGAACTATCTTCTACTTATGCGAACATTCTTAGAAACTAGACAATAATAGGTTTGAATGATGCTGAATATATTGGTTAAGCAGACGTATATGTTTTACAAAACAACGTTAACAAATCAAATACATCATATATCTCAATCTAAAAATTCGACCGGAAAAATACAGTTTTTTTCTAACGATCGGGGTCATTTTCACTCCATCCCAAATTGATGCCCTTCTGTATGGCTCTTATATTCCGATCGGGAGTTTAGGATTCCAAAACTTTACAGTTTTTCATTCAAATATCGTGAGTTAATTTTAGATTTCAGGCCGTAATCTTAAATTGAGGGATTAAGGTTCGTGAGACTGAAAATGATTTTCGACGTTGTTTTAGACTATTAGCGACCCGAGGGATAACCACGTTACAACTTAGTCGGAGTTTAGTCCCAAACCATCAAACTACTATTAGCTAAATGCTGCAAATGGAGGAAAAAGCGTCCTGCTATATTAGACGTCCACTAGAACGTTAATTAACCTTGAATTCTTTCACAACGTATATATAAAAATGTCAGGTTTTGGGGCAATTATTTTTGAATGAATGAGCAGATTCTGAGACATATATATCTATCCTAAGAAGCTGCAAAACTGTTGTAAATTGTTGACTAATTAATTATGAACAAACAGAAAAGTATGAATTTATGACTGAATTTTCGGATTTCTCCATAATAATCTGCGGGGCGACGTATAGATAATAAGCCTACTTGACTCTTTGAGTAAGATTTTTGAGAAAATTTTACTTAAGTGACTGGAAAAACACATCTCAACAAACGGAATCATGAAGGAAGCTCTATTTGGATTCAGGCCGGGAACGGACACTGTGTCGTAGCTTTCAAGAGTGGATTATGTAACAGCAAATTTTATGCACACCTGGAAAAGGCCTTCGACACTGTGTGGCAGGAAGGAATTGTGTACACACTTATTCAAAACCATTACCTATCCTTTCATATCTTAACAACAGAATCTTTCGGGTTTCACTGAAAAAACCCATTTTACCTAAAATCAAAGTAGCTACAGGTGTTCCACAGGGTTCGATCCTTGGACCTAACTTATTTACACTCTTCTTAAACGCCGTGCCTAAAATAAAAAACTCTTATCTTGCATTATACGCTGACGAAATGGCCCTCTATTGCTCAGCATGGAGACCACGCACCGTAGGAAAAAGATGAAATCTTGAGATTGCAAAAATTATCCGTTTTCGTGCTAGATGGAAGCTCAAGATAAATACATCTAAGACTCAAACCAAGCGTAGACCGTTGGTCCAAACCACACATAGGATCTATTTGGGGGAGTTTTAGTAAATTGGGTGGGCATAGTTGTTTATCTGGGACTGACACTAGTCAGGAAACTCAATTTTGGTACATCGAAGAGCTAGTCGTTAAGGGGCGATGCGCCGTAAATACATCATTTCCTCTTTTATCTAGAGAATCGTTTCTCAGCATGGGGAATAAAACTCTGATTTTTAAACACTGACACATGTTGTTAACGCCTGCCCTCCATGGATTACTACATATACAAATATCAATAATCTTCAGGTCATACAAAACAAATTCCTAAGACTTGCCAGTTCATCTCCGAGATACACAAGGCTTACCTAAATCCATACGCAAACTGGTATCAAATGGATTCGCGACGCCATAGTCGTGAGGACGAAACAACTTTTTGCACGTCTCTCTATGAGCCAAAATGCAGATCGATAGGGAGGGTACACAGTTTCCCGGAAATGTAGGAGAATAAAACATAATACAATGTAAAGACAATGGTAAAATATGCAACTTCTACCTATGAAAAATATCTGACTTCTTAATGATACAAGGGCTTGTGTCTTGAACCGGTGATACTTATATTTTGCCAATGTTTTAGAGCTATGTCATATTTAAATTTACTTGTTTCGTTATTTTTATTTTTTAATATTTTATGGCTGTTTATATTTTATTGTTGTTTATATTTTATATTTGGTGGTATTGTTATTTTTATTTGTTGCACTTGTTATTTTTTAGATATTTTGGTTGGTAATTGGCATCTATTATTAATTCTTTTATTAAAGAACTACATTCCCGTAAAATAGATGTAATTGCCAAATGTGTTAACATAGATGATTAGTGGTTTCTGTAAACTTTTCCCCATTCAGTGAATCTTATTTTTCTGCAATATATATATATATATATATATATATATATATATATATATATACCTAAAGTATACAAAATTCACTAATTTATGTACTGTGTAATTTGTCAGCAACTAACTTACTTAATGCGGAGAGACGAACCTGCGGTTTGGTCGGTTCCAATTTTTTTATTTTACTATTCTCACTTTTGTCACCTATCCATTTTCTGTATTGAGATCGATTAAATTCCCTGCGGAAGGTAAGTTACTTATGTGTATGTTGATATTAATTTCCTTTATATCTTTAATCGTTTAAGTTAGGAAGTGATAAATTACAGATAAAAATTTATCTTTGCCATAGAGTAAAAACGGTCTGTTTTTTAAAATTATCCTCCGATTGTTTTAGAGCCCATTGTTAAGCTAGCACAAAATTTTCTAATCAGTTCTTCTTAATAATGAAGGATTAAGGGTATAGATTCAAAATTGAAATCTGCGAGGCTGTAATGAGGAGAAGAATTTGTTGAAAAGTTCTGAGGTGGTCAAGTATCCTCGCCCCAGTTTCTCCCCTAACTCTGTCAAGAACCCTGGGCTTTTAATAAACGCATTTATCGAGCAGTTCTAGAAGTTAAGTTCAACAAAGTTTCCATTGACCTTAGATTATTCTGAAGAAGTTACATGGATTCCATTTATAAGTGTACTATTTTAAGTTCAGCCTCGTTCTGAGAATTCGGCTTTAATTATTTCCCACCTCCTAATATATGTATTTATTTATTAATATATATTTAGTTTTTTACCTTTACTTACTATTTTATTTTTTCCTTTACAAATAAATAATTCATTGCAAATTTTACAACTTACAACGTCGATAGTATATGGAGAGTGAGCCTGAAAGATTTTTGGTACATTTTTTTTTTTTGTAAATTATTATATTTCTTAGTGTGTTGAATTAGTTACTATATGGAATTTTATGTTGTGATCACTATTAAAAATGTTGGCAGCTGTTAATTACTAATACATTTTACAAACAAAATAAAATAAGAGAATTAAAACAATATTCAGTGTATGTAAAAGTCAAATTTCAAAGGCTTCAAATGCTAATTTCTAAAAATTTGTTTTCTTTCTCCTATTTTGTTTGATCAATTCATCGCAATATATTGGGTTGTCCGGAAAATAATGCAGGATTTTAAGTTTTCATTTAAAAAAATCTATATAAAATATTCTGTTTACGTTTACAGGATTACTCATTTGTATGAATGTCAACACTTATTAATCCTCTTCCAAATGATATTGTTTGTTTACCTCTGTAGCATTCCGCTACTTGGAAATAATTCAGTCATCCTTATAATGTCAAAGCGAGAATTTCGTACGATTTTCTTTTACAAGTTTAAACTCGGCCGAAGCGGAGCCCAAACGGCTAGAAACATTAACCAAGTCTGGGGCGAGGGTTGTGTTAATGAGTGCACTGTGCAAAGGTGGTTTAAAAAATTTCGGGAGGGAGATTTCAGCCTTGAAGATGAAGAAGGTCGTGGAAGGCCTTCCTCTCTTAATGATGATGTTCTGCGATCAGTGGTGGAAGAAAACCCCAAAACACGATAACACTAGACGTTCTGGACAGTGGCTCGACAAAGGAGAAGCTCCAATACATTTTCCAAAGCCCCCAACTCATCAAAAAAAGGTAATGGTTACGGTATGGTGGGCTTCATTTGGTTTAATATACTACAGCTTCTTAAATCCTGGCGAAACCATCAATGCTGAATCATACTGTAACCAAATTAATACCATGCATCAGAAATTGGCAGTAATGAAGCCCTCTTTGGTCAATCGGAAAGGGCCCATTTTGTTGCATGACAACGCTCGACCACATATGTCACGTGTAACGTCACAAAAATTATTGGAGCTTGGCTATGAAACTTTGCCTCACCCACCCTACTCTCCGGACCTCTCGCCTACTGACTACCATTTTTTTAGACACCTGGACCACTACTTACAACACATAATATTCAAAAATCAAACGGAACTGGAAAATGCATTTATTGACTTTATCAATTCTAAAAATTCTGAATTCTACTCAGACGGAATTAATAAGTTACCAACACGTTGGGAGAAATGTATTGAGAGTATGGGAAATTATTTTGATTAAAGAACATTGCTTTAAAGTAACTAGTTTCTTTTTTTTTGTTTAATACCAAAATCCTGCATTATTTTCCGGACAACCCAATAAATTACCCACAAAATTATTTCTTAGCAGGCGCACCATTTTTCCGTGCCAACTATCTTTACTTATATTGTCATTAGTCACCTCTTAATACGAAGTTGAGCCGGAGCAAGAATTGTTCTAGATGACGATGAACCACAAACAAAAAAACGCTTTCTTTCAGCTTGGGACTTTTGTCACGTGCTTTTTTCACCGTTTCCAAAGGGTTGTTTGTTTCGTTTGTAGAAAGCATCTATTCGGAGGGAACGTGCTTCACTGTTTTAGATTACCTGCGAATATTTAAACTTAAAATTAAAGTAAAATAAAAGTTAAATGCTGATAAAATGAGAGGATGGTAATTTTCATGATGGTAAATTCTTTACATCCTTTACAACGAAATATTTCTTTAGTGCTAGAAGAAGTCACGACAACTTAAGTGGTAGAGCAGCGGCGTATTTAGCCGAAGGTCGTGGGTTCGAATCCCGCTCGTGACGCTGACTTTTTTTTATCTAAACCAAGACCTTTCATAGAAAGAATAATTAATTGAAGGAAGTAACTTAATTATTAATTACTTAACTGGTAATTTTTATAAAATTGTGATCATCTGCTTTTAATAGCTCGTTCTGTTGAACGAGCCAGCATCGATTAGTATTCATAATTATTATTTTGTGCGTTACGTATTTATTTCTACTATTCGTGTTTTGTTTCAGGTCGGTGGTGAGCCTGGGAGATGTTGTTGCGAAAAGGAAGCAGCACATCAGCGAGTTGGAAGCGTGGGCCTTGCTCTGTCAAGCAGTCCAAGCTTTACAGGATCTTTTCCTTAACGGTGAGTGTTTCGTAATTTGTAAAGTTTAAATTAATTCTAAGGAAAGAATTACTCTCCTACGTAAAACATACGGGATCGATGGGGAATCCTTCGGCTAGGAGCGGTATGAATGTTCTCCTTAGAAATTCTCCCGAATATTTTCCTCGCCTTCCATAATTCCTCCTTGTCCATTAAAATGCCGGCTGGGCATTATCGGCCCGTTTGGATCGAAAATGTATTAAACCTGCTGAAAGGTTTTTTTTTGCTCCGTTTACACTAAGAGGATATGGATTATATAAGTAATTATTTTGAATTATCCATATAAAAACAAAGAGGATTACGTCGTTGTAATAAGCTTAACCGTAACGTTTTTTGTTACCCGGAACCATTTATACAAACAAAAATTATTTACAAAATATTGATTAGATTAGTCAATTTTTTGAAAAAAATGCTACTAAATCACCATAAAATATCAGGTTTATGTATAGGATATTAATTATTATTATTTCGTTGTCTTTAAAAAAACAAAGAAAACTTTCCATTTGTATCAATATGATTGCATCAATGATATAAATCAATTTTGAGGATTTAATAGTAATAATAATGCTTTATTAGTAAAAAATGATTACAAAACAAAACATAAAATAACGGGATGGATACAGTTTGATGATTAACATATTAAATATTTGAAAAATAATAATTTTGAGGATTTGCAAATTAAGGATAAAAAACACTTTAGAATTTAGTAGATGATGGGGTTTGGTCTGCGAGTTGGGGAACTCATGTTGAACCGGCACTGGGTCACTGACGGGTTTTTTGTTTGAGTTATTCAAACGCGTTCCGCCATTGCGGAGTTTCTCACTGAAGACGGACTAATGCCGAAACGCTTTTGAATAACTCAAACAAAAAACCCGCGATTGAAGGCAGAACCAGTAGGGCCGGGCAACTTTTCAATTTGGGTAAGCATATACAAGATTAAAAACAAGATTTTTCGGAGATTGTGAAATTTGCTCCCGTGTGAGGTGAGTTTAGAAAAACATTTTCTTTATCGTACCAACGTTTCTGTCTTAGTTGGGATCGTAATGGGTTTGATCAATCATCTGTCACAAAACACCATACATTATAAATAAGAGATCAGAAAATACTCGTTAGTAGTATTACTCCAGTTATATTAAAACTTTTTCTGATTAATAAATACTTTTGTATCTCATCACCTTCCTAAATATCGTGTCCTTCGTGACTTCAGTCATGATTCGAGGTTTCTGATCCGCTTATTTCCGGTGGGAGGGTTTTGTGAAACATACGGTAACGAAAACGGATTTCGTCCTGTACGAAAGTAATATTTAAGCCTGTATATGCTTTGTCTCGAAAAACATTCTTTGGCTTTTGAGAGGTAGATCAGAACATTATTAGAAATGATGGACACTTAGTGAAATAAGAATTTTTAGTTGATTAATGAGGTAACGACATGCTTTTTGCGAAAAGGCATTGATAAGTTATATATGTCCAGGTTAGCTTTTCGAGTATTTCATCGAATTTCTTCTCTTTGTCATCTGGAACAATGACTTGTACTATATACTACTGTTTAGGAACGGTATGGTTAAAAATTGATTTAAAGGAGCAAGTGTGGAATATCCTTTTCAAGAATGATTATTTAGAGATCCGGCATGTGTGTAGCGGTCTGTTGTGATGTAGGTTATAATATATAAAATGGACTCGATGATGATTTTAAAAACATCCGTTTTTATTAAAAAAAATGTAAAACTATTGTTACACTCCCACCAGTATACCTCAACAATATTCCCATCCCAATTGCGAACCATGTACGATACCTCGGACTCTACCTAGACAAACGACTGACGTGGAACCCCCATACACGACTTAAACGCACAGACTGTAATACACGATTTTTCATGCTTAAACGACTAATGGACAGACGATCAAAACTTTCATTAACAAACAAAAGAAAACTTTACATTGCCCTTCTGGCCCCCATTTGGACATACGGACTTGAACTTTATGGTAATACTAAGCGTTCTAACCTCAATTGAATCCAATCCCTTCAATCTAAAATCCTCCGAACAATAGTACAAGCCCATTTCTATGTATCCAATCACACCATCCATACTGACTTATACGTCCCTTTTGTTACCGAGCTAGCCCAACATCGCTATAAAACGTTCCACTCCAAACTACTCCATCATCCGAACCCTTTCGTCAAAAACCTGTCATGCACCACATTACCTAACAATCCCAACAGAAGACTGAAGCGTCGGTGGCCCCGCGACAACCTTAGCGATTGACATCGACGAAGTTATTTGAAATGGGAACCCCGAATTTTTATTGTATAGTTCGATTCTAGAGCTGATTTTATGCCTCTTGTACGTAAAGGAAAAATATTTTAATATGGTTGACCATTTGTGAGTTTTTTGCAAGCAAAAAATATATTTTCATTTTTTTGGCCGAGTTATGGCATAAGAAAACTAAAACAAAATGGAGGATAATATAAATATAGCTTGGACATATAAGGAAGAACACATTTTTTTTTCTTTAAAGAAAGCATTACTCAGAAATATTCCATCCTACCAAAATTCTTCTTTCAGTATAAGTAACATTAAATTTGCTCTAGTCTCGAATTATACAGTAAAATATAGGATTTTCATGTATCCTAGAAAGGTACGGTAAATCTGATACTACCACAAGATTCCTAGCGAAAATTAACTAGGTATTGTCTAATAGCATTTTTCCCTAAAGTTAACAGTTTCCTAAATAAATGGGTGAACTATTGAAGTTGAAACACCCTGTACACATACTATGATTGATTGAAAATATTTTTATATTGAAACATACTAGTTTTAATAATCAACAGACCAGGTTACAAGAGCCTGTCGGATCGTGGTTAACTGATTAATTTACGTTTTTGGGCGCAGTGATTTAAATTGTGGAGAGTAGATTCATGGTCCGGAGGAATGTTGTAGACAAATGTTAACCATTCGGCGTTGGCTTTTTCCCGAGGGTTTGTGGCCTGACAGATCGTCCGGACAAACAGACCGTTTTATACCTTGACGTCCGACCCTTTGGGGGATTGCGTGCTCCAGGAGAACGCTACAAATGCCAGGCATATGTCTTACGGCGTCGGGAAACAATCCCGGCAATTCTCCCCCGACTAAATCTCTTATTAAACAACTTGCATACCTGGCTGACTGTTCAGCGCTCTGGAATGCCAACTGGGCGTCAAACAGAAAACCAGTCTCTGCCTTTATTCACCTACGAGATAGCTGCCCTGGTGGGACCCCTGATCAAAAGTCACCCTAATCCCTTCCGTCACAATCTAATTAAATCTAAAACATACCAATGATCAAAAATTTCCAAATCTTTTTTAACATTTGGTTTTCATGTCACAATTTCATTTATTGCTGTTGCCTTTCTCTACTTTGTTCCTCATGGGACATAAAATGTACTAAAGGCCAAATCCAATAGGGTCTTTATTTTTTATGTAAGGTATTGGTTGAAAATGAAAAAGTTAGTGTAACGAGCTTAGTTTAAGAAGGAACTTTTTCTTTTTGTATTGTTTTTTAGTTTGATTCAGTGGTTTGTAAATGTAATAAAAACAATTATCGTACTATAACGTCATACAAAAATAATATTTTATTTATATTTCTGGTTTGACATTCTAATTTTCGTGTTTCATACGGCCTACGTTATTTGTAAATTCTTCTCAGTTTAGATTGAGATAAAAACTGAGTGTCACAAGCGGGGTTCGAACTCACGACCTTCGGCTAAATAAGCCGCAGCTATCGTGACTTAGATCCACTCGGAAACCAACTTCTCATCTCAACACACCTTTCAAATTTATCCTTCTTTTCGGAGTCCCTCCGAGAGGATCGCCGTCGCAATAGCTCAAGTGGTTAGAGCGTCGGCGTATTGAGCCGAAGGTCGTGCGTTCGAATCCCGCTCGTGGGACTAACTTTTTTCATTTTCAACTACCTGGCATAAAGATTAATTAGTTGAATGATATTATTTAATCAAGCAAACCACGAAATATAATGGATATTCTTTATTATTTTTCCGTGACGTTTCATGATCTTTAAGACATTAATTTTTACCGGTGTAACGTTGGTTTTTTTCTTTTTTGAAATAATTTCTTTATTGATTGTCCATGTATTTATAACATGTAATTCGAACGTGTAGTATTTATGTAATTAAAACGTTGAAATAATGCACAACACGGACCTTATTTTACATGCGAAAAAATATAAGATATGTACAAACATACTTTTGAACTGTTATAAAATAGAAAAATACAATTCTAATTCAAAAACAGAATTATATATTTTGCACATGTTATTTGGATAATATGGAGAATGAAAGTAATTCAGACAGGTAATTTTTTCTGATTGTACTTTCGTCTGGGATAGATCGACACTGTACCTTTCTACAGATTTTAGCAGGTGGAGTTGATTTTATGTTCAGAAAGGCTTGTTTGTTCTCACAGAAACACGACCTAAATTGGCTGGAAAAACATAGATAGGAAATAATAAGCAATAACAGCAAGACTGCTTACTTTTCCTTTTACCAATACTTACTATGTACGTTGAAACTGAAAGGAGTTGTCGCCTTCACGCTTTCATGGGAGAAACAGAGACAGCACTACACCCAGCTAAATGTATTTAACAATAATACAACAGGAAGAATAGGTTATTGCCCTTCGGCTGCCGGTCAGTTTTTTTGCTACAGACTATTAACATTGGCAGCGCGAGATTGATTCAAACCATGACCTAGCAATATTTCGCAATATAAAAATATTAATTGTTATTAGTCCTTTTGTTTTTACCAAATGGGTTCTTGATGTTTCCGAAAGGACAAGGGACAAATATCAACTTCCACTCATCTAGACAATGCAGGTCAATATAGCAAAGTGCTTCTATCACTTCAGATAATAGTCTTCGGCACTCTTTGTCCTATTGTCTTTGAACGGTGACATTTCCTTAGAGCCATCCGGTAAATAATTTTGATTCTGGACGTCTTATATTTTTTATTAAATACGTATAATACAAAGTTTCTGTGTCGATAAAAAACAATAATCTCAATGTTGGCAAATCGAATTTTATTCCATTATCAAATGACAAAATAATTTTTTTTAAAAATGTTTTTAGAATATAAGAATTCTAGGGGAGTGCCGTTCAAAAGCCCTTATTTCATATTTGGGAGTTTAGAAGGAAGAAAGAAACGATATCTTTCTCTGGGGAAAAGGAAATAAAACTCTTCATAACTCTCACTCTCGATGACTGAGGAGATGACTAAATTCAGATATCTCGCATCGTCTAGGCTTATCAAGTGAAGGGAATTAAATTCAGAATGTAAGGGATTAGGTCATAAATTCGATTTGTGCTGTCAGAAAAACTATTATTTTAAGTTTTTTAATAAATCCCGCGAGGTAAAGGGAAACAGTTTTCATAGATTGTACGTTCATAAATGTGTATTTCAAGTAAAACCATGTTGTCTACATTTCTTGTTTGCAGACAGAGCTTAGTCTGTATTAATTTATTTGTAAACATAGAGTTATAAATATTAATTTGAATGTAGTTTCTTAGATTATTCAGAGATCGTGAGACGTAGGTTTTAGAAAAATATTTTCTTTATCGTGCCAACGTTTCGACCTTCATTGAGTTCATCTTCAGCCCTGGGATTTATAAAGATTGGTTAAATTTACAAATACATGCAGGGTCGCAAAAAATGAATTTATAAAACTGTAAAAATTTTAGATTATATAAATAAAATAAATTTATACAAAGCTAGAAAATTTTAGATAAAAAATTAATGTATACAAAGCTAGAAAAGTTTTGATTAAAAAAATTATACCTTGTAAAAATTTTTCGATTTTAAAAGCAAAAGGAGTTCCTTAGTTTTTATATTTTGGTCTTTTCCGATCATAATGATCTTCCTAACCTGGGCTTTTTCGTTACCGCTGGGCAGAAAAACAGAACACCCACAAGAAAAAATTGATTTGCTTTAATAACCACCGATAATTTTTTGGTAATAACATTTTATGACAATAGTAATTGAACAATTTGGTCATAATGTTTTGAGCGACAAGAACATGAATTCGCTGAGTAGATAAAAAGTGGGTCTCATCTGACGCAGAGGAGGTCATTCGCGGATATCACTCGGACAGATACGTTTGATGTGAAACCTCCTTACGTACCCAGTCATGTAGAGAATCGTTTCACCCAGTTGGCTTCACATAGGGAGCGCGTAGGCATGTGCTGAGAATTGTCTTGGAAATTGGAAAACATGTTTGGAATATGTGTTCAATTATACCAGTTGTTCTTTGTTTATTTTGTACTAATTAGGAAATATTTTTTTGTTTATGCTATTATATTACCCATGTATATGTTTTTTAACCCGATACCACCACTTAGCGAGGCAGGTGACAAGGGACCCTAGCCGATGCATGCGCCCCATCACCTGCCTACCTTTCAATTACGACCTCAATACAACTTTCCCTTATGAAACTGTAAATTAGATGGTATACGTCTCTTCTCCCCGATGTAATTAAAGTTTCCAATGAAAAAGGTCTGGCCACTCCAACCAAGGCTTCGATGCCGCTGATGAGATGCTGTCCAATGTCCTCGTATTTTGGGCATTACATAAATATGGTTCATGTCCTCTGTACAATCACAGGAAGCACAATTGGCAGATTCTCTCGGGCCAATCTTATGTTTGTGAGCCCCTCATAAGCCATGGTTGCTTCTGATCCGTGTGATCACCGTGCAACTATCCCATCTTACGGGCCGTCACAATTTGAAATTGCCGCCGCTGCAGTTTCGATTGGAGATGTACAAGCGAGGCGATAAAGCCTAGGAAAAGTCCCTTTCCTCAATCTAGGCTGTTTATCATTATTACTTTGTTAAGAAAAAATTTTATTTCCAAAATTCAAAGAAAAGGTTAAATTTCATTTTAATTAAATATCTTTAATATCATTTATAATTATTATAAGGAATATATTTTGTTTTAACAGTAGTCATTATTATAATTTGTTTATCCTTCATTTATCTCATTTCATGCTTGTTGTTTACTAATAATAAATTGTTTAAAAAAATTAATGTTATCTGGCAAATATACATATATATATCAGACCGATCAACGGATTTTCTCTGGGACCTAGACAAACTCTTGGTTGGGCCTATCCCTTCCTTAAAAGGTGCAATTACTATTTAATTGTGACAACTGTATGGAAATGGCGAGTTGCTCTGCATCCTTGAAACCTGGAACGATAGGCACCACGGGGAAGCTAGATCGAAACATTGATCCGCCTGCGGATCTATTATAAAAATCCTGCCACTCAGATAGCCAGCTCACTTTGAGTAAACGTCTACAATCGCGTTTTGTGTATTTATATTCGCAGAATTCCTCTGTATGGATAGCCTCTTTTGCCTTTAGATCTACCAGCCCATTCCCACGGATCCCTGAATGCCCTCTAATCCAGTGTAGAGTTATATTTTTTCCGCTGTTGGCCAGTTCCCTATACGTTAGCAAAATATTTACTGTTACATGGTTCAGTTTCGAATTGGTATTTATTTTCTCTACGTGCGAGACAATACTTTTTTAAATCGGTTATGACAGCGGTTTTCTTAACTTCTATTTTCTTTACATACTCTAATGCCTTTAGAATAGCCATGTATTCGGCAGAGGAGATGTAGCTATTTGCAGGGAGAGAAAATGTTTTATTCTTCCTCCGTACTGGGTCGTAAAGAGAAAAACCTAGCCTTACCTTCCACCAGAGAACCGTCCCTGAAAATCATATGATGTGGTCAGCAAGGTGTTCCCTGGCATCCGCCTGGAACATTTGGTTTGAAATCCACGGCGGAAACCCCGAATAGTCCTGCAGGTATATACACAGAGGTGTTATGATTGCGGAAGGAGCATCAAAACTGTAGATTCTGTCTAGGTTGCTTTGAAACGCTGAATAGATGAAATGAACAGACTTTACAAATGCATCGACGATCGTTGGTGAATTTTTGTATCTCCAGAACTTGCTTGTTAAATCTTCCGATGCTACTAGAAATGGTTTCTAGTGTATATATATTACGGTTAATGAATTGCAATTGCCCTATTCTACGTATTTAGGTTGGATGTTCAGAAGTATTCATTCTTTCCTCTCCATTTTCTTTTTGGTGTCTAGTTGTTTTTGTTCGTTCCTGATTCTAAATCAAGGCAAATATCTTTCTAAAAAAGTTAGTTTGAATGCCTGTAGGGCCAAAAGAGTGTACATAAGCTAACCCTTCTTTCTATTTAATTAACAGAAAACAATGTACTGTTCAGTCTTTTTAACTTGGATTCGTACGATTAGCTAATTAGCCCTGCAGTTATCTTTTTCTTTGTTGATCTGAACAATAGAGCCGGTAAAAACGTTTCATGGTTCAGATACAAAAATCGAAGAGGGGTGGAGAAAAGTCAAAAGAAAAAGGGAAAGGCTAAGTAATCGACCCTCGGTTCAATTGAATTCCTAGATTCTTTTCGTTGGAAGACTAATTAATGCCAGGGATTTGTGCGACCTCTAAGTAATCCTCCGACCTTTAAACGAACAATTCGAAGGGATTAAGGAGTTTGTATGTTTTTCCTGTAAGGCGTTCGTCTAATTAATGATTGCTTTTTTCCCCAATTGATCCGAGAAAGCGGTTGTGACCGGAAAATGGGAAATGGATGCCAACGCAGCCCAAACTCCTTAACTCTCTTCCTTTAAACTATAAAGATCCTAATAGTGTGTTTCCCCTTCTTTTTTTTAAATTTTGCTTTACGAAGTCCTGAATATTCTGACAAATTTCGTACTTTCAATTCTTAAAGTAAAAACTATTGAATAAATGCAAGAATTTAAAAATAAGTTCAAGAAGGAAATTTTCCTTTTTATATTGTTTTTTATTTTGGCTCAGTAGTTCATAATCAATGTAGTAAAAACAATTATCGTACTATAAAGTCATATAAAAATATTTTATTTGTATGTCTGGTATGGCATTCTAGTTTTTGTTTTCATACCGCCTAGGTTATTCGTTAATTCTTTACAATTAATTGAGGATTTGGTTGAGATAAAAAGTGTCAGAAGCGGGATTCGAACCCACGACGTCCGGCTTGATACGCTGCTGCTCTACCTCTTGAGCTATCGCGGCTTTGATCCACTTGGACACCAACACCTACTTCTCCGATAATAGAATAGATTGCACAACTTTTGAAGAATGATAAAAAGGAGGGAGAATTCAAAATTTAATTTCTTCTGTAATTCTTGTTTCTTGAAGTCGTGTTTGTGAAGTCATCAAGAATGAGGTAATTTAGAAAAACATTTTTTTTTGCCGACGTTTCGACAATTATCATTAAAGTTTTGAAACGAAGGCAAAAAGTTAAAAAGGTATTTTCCTAAATTACCTAATTTTTCCAATTCTAGTTAAGAACAATGTCAATTGGGAAGTTCTGAACTGAATTCTTCAGCATTTAAAAAGATTACCCATACCAGATGAACAAAACTACTGTTCAATCCTTTTAAAGAGATTGTTCCTATTCACAATTAATCTTACAAAATATATGCCAAAAAACCATAATACACCGCTTCTCTAACCACTTTTTCTTCTCAACCAAGAAAAAAGAATGATTAATTAAAATAATTAATATGGTCAATTATACCATTAAACATAAATCGATTAATAGATAATAAATCAAAACTTTAATTACCGAAAATTAATCTTAAAAATGGCTTTGGTCTGCTAAATGATCGACCAAGGGAGAAAACATTGGAGGCTTTTATTAAGTTTAGTAGTTAAGGAGGTCGCTTTTAATGTTATTGATGTAAGCTAAGCCCATAAAAGAGGGTGGGTGTTTAAATAGCAAGCGTGAATAATAACTAAGTCACAGCAGGCGAGATGCAAAGGCTTTTCTATTAAAGGAAAACGCTTTGGAGCGTTTTCATTACCGGGATAATTTTCAGCCTTATGACAAAAAGAGGAAATGTAGCGTAGAAACATCCTTGCAATGGGCAGTGTGTGCCGGTTCTGTTCTTGCTTGCGTTTCACCGTCCGTAAATGTGCTTAGCGCACGGGAAGGGTGGGTGGAAAAGCTTGAGGATGCGGACGGTTTCGAGGGCGGTACGAGAGAGGAAATAACCCTCTCTGAACAGATGCTCTCCTTCCTCAGAGTCGTACTGTTACGCGAACAAGGAGCGTTTCTACCCGATGGGCGAGGGGAGGGCATAATTTCCTTATAAACCCGTTGGAGAGTCAAGATACTGCCGTGGAATTTAATTAACAAAACCGTTTCCCGAAAAGAACGTTAGGAGAGTTTTAATTACTTGTAATAATTTAGGAAGTTTATTTATGAAATCTTTTTGATCCCTCTATTAAACGGGATAAGCAACATTTGTTTTAGTTTCGTGTGCTCCTCGAGTTTATGAACATCAGCTGGATCAAATTTCAATGCCATACTCTGAATATTGTGATTATATGGAAATCCTACCCGCAAAAATACTGCTGTTCAATAAAATTACGATTTATAATAACTTATATTATAATAAGCTAAAGACCACATTTTTCTGTAGTAATAACCTTCAAATGTCGAAAGCCCCAGTAAAAAAAAAAAAAAACCTTCAAATTGTGTTTTTAAAACCTAGTAACGTATAAAGAATGGCACTAAAGGGAAAAAACTACCATTTAGCACGGTACAAATTTGATTTACCTTCTAAATAAATTTTAAAATTTTATTAATCATATCATATCATGCATCACGCATATCATGCATATATTTATATGGAATAATTATGTAGATATCGTGAGGTGCGGTCTGGTGGGTTGTAGGCTTAGAATAACATTTTCTTTACAGTGTCAACGTGTCCATCTTTATTGAGATCGTCTTTAGTGTTCATAGCTTATGTTTTCGGTATAGACGTGTTGTGTCTCGGTTGTGTGTTGCGTTGACATTTTTCACGATAAAGAAAACGTTTTTCTTAACCTACAAGACACAAGACAGCATCTCACAATCTCCAAATAATCATTAATTAATGTTCACTAAATTTTTACACATAAATTTTAATAAGTTCGTTAGATTTCGTGGTCCGATTGGTATATAATATATAAATAATAAAACGTTTGTTTTGTTAATCACAATAAATAACAAAAATAATAAAATAAATTTGTACATTTACGTATACATGATCTTCGTTTGAATACGGTCCGAGACAAATCGAAAAACGACAATTTTTGAGTTGAACTCGGTTCAGTACTGAATTGATTTGAAACCACGTTAGTGCAACGAGTCCGACGTGTGCAACCAAACGTTCTTTTTCTGTCGAAACAAGGTGCGGAAGACCAACACTTCCGCAACATCGAGAAGTCTTGCGGGTTTAGCATCGTTCATTTTAGTAGCCCCTTAATTTCGTAAATCTTTCTTCGCCGAGACAATATACGAAAATTGTCAAAAAATAACAAAATCAAAAATCAACACAAGAATACGCTTCGTAATTAGCATAAATAGGTAATTAACAACCTCTCAATGGTTTTACGGTGTTCAGATGTATTTTCTTTTAAATTATTACAATGTGAATGCTAATTCCATTATATTTCCTGGTCCGATTGATTAAATAACGTCTTTCAAAAATTAATCTTTATCCAAGGTAAAGGTTGAGATAAAAAAAGTCAGTGACTCTAGTGGGAATCGAACCCACGGCCTTCGGCTAAATATGCCGCTGCTCTACCACTTAAGCTAACGTGACTCCTATCCGCTCGGACCCTAATTTCAACCTCTCGAATTTTCCCTCCTGTTAGCCATTTTTAAAGTGTCGTGTCTGATTCTCGGCGACAAATGAAAGCCGAAGTGGTAAGCGGCGTAATTAGCCGAAGGTCGTGCATTCGAATCTTCCTCGTGACACTTTCTATTTCGACTATTTTATAAATCTTTTATAAGTATGTTTTATACTTAATATGTAGAAATATATAATTCAATTAAAATTATACAATAATATAACGACAATTTTGTTAGATTTTTTATTTAATATATTTATTAAATTCTGTATATATAAAAGGTCTCGAGGCCATCTGCTATTCAGTCGTGTATTGGTTTCTATTGGATAACGATTGAAGAGTTCGGTATGGAAAATGTTCTGGAAATTATTTTTTGCACGAAAGGGATTTTGAGGTCGTTGTGAAGGCTGTTGGAATCATTGTAAGAAGCGTTGACTTCGATTATGAGGATTGTAAGGGCTGTATTATTTGAATGTTTGTATGGTTTGATGGTATTCAATAATTTTTCTCAGTAGTTGCAGATTGGTTGTAGCATTGCCTTATAGATTGATTTGCTTGACCGTAGTCATTAAAGTAGTCCGAAACGGTTTTTTGCATGTCGTTTTGGTCGTATGTGTTGTGTTTGTTCCTGGTTGGAGTTTAGTCTAGTTGGAACCCAAAGTAGGGGGCGCAGTCTTTTTTTAGGATCGGATTATTACTGAGGAATATTTTATGAGGGGTTTTCCTTCCGAGGGTGAATACATGTATGCTTTTGTTCTCATTAAGATTTATTCCCTGTTTACTCAATTCTGCTATTGAGAAATATGCCTGGAGTTTCTTCGTAGCAGTTGTGGGATCCAGATGAGAGGTTAGCATATCTGAGTCGTCAGCGAAGGATGCAAGGATGGTAGAGCGTGAAGTTGGGATGTCTGCGGTGTACAGGAGGAGGTAAAGGATCGATCCATGCACACCTGAGGTACTTCCGCTCCTAGAGGACAACAGTCGGCGTAGGCTGATCCTTGACAGACTCTCATATCGACAATAATGTTAGTTTTTTAAACGATGCGTAAACGAACAAATATGCGGTATAGAACTGAGCATACTAATGTTTTTCTATTTGAGGTTATACTTCCTGTCATCTAGTATTTGTTTATATAGAGACAAGACATTTTTTGTTTTTTTTTTTTTTTTGTTTTAAAAGAATTTTGTCTTCAGTTTTTGGTTCCGGGTTTGACCAAACCTTCACCTCTTTAGAATTTTAGTACAGGCATTTTTTGGGATTGTTTCCAAGCCGAAGTAAGGCTGATAAATCAAACAAATGGCAAGTGATGGGTTGGAGGGGGATGTCTTATATAAAACAATTGCTTAGACCATTTTAAAAAAATTCATTAATTGCTTTCTACGTAAATATAGATACATATCGAGCAAATAGTGCGGATAATCATTTACAAACTTGACAAATTTGTCATATTAGGTGGCAGCGGGGAAGGAAACCATCGTCATTTTAGGCGGTGTGAATAAAAACCATGGCAAATTCTAGGCCATGGGAAGTTTAGAACTTCAACGAAGCTCATTACAAAATTTTTACCCTCTAATCGTTTACTCAATACTATAATCTTTAAAGAGTCATATTTTTTCACATTGTTTCCATGCATAAAAAAGGAAGAATCATAAAGCAAAATATTTTTTGTGCAGTAAACCTTAAAAATGTGTAATTTCGTGAAATAGCTCAAAAACGTGGAATCCATGCAAAATAAGAGTAGTGCCAAACGAGGGTCGTTTACATGATCGAATTTTTTTCTTGGCTTCATTGCATAATTTGGATTGGAAAGTCATTAAATAATAACAAAGCAAGACGTACCTAGGTCGTTTCAGGTCATATAATCAGGGTATACCATCTTCAGTGGTGTTTCTATGATTAGTCATTTTACATACTTGAGTTCTTCGTTTTGTAAGATTGTTCTGCAAGACAGGCTCTGTGAGTAAATCCATGAGGGTTCTTGGTAATATTGACCAGTAAACCGAAACACATCTTAACGAGCCCATTTACACTCAGTTCATAATTAATTTGATAGATAATAGAAGAATATACTAACTATTAACGGAACTAATTGTGTGTAGCTACAGTTTATTTCATCTATAAGTTCCTTTTTTCAGCTGTGTCAGTGTAACTTGGTGTGGTTAATGCGATAGCTCACGAAAATTTTGTTCCCATGATTACTTACAGTACAGTACGGATAGATAGCTCTGTACAATATATGAAAGTGTTTTCCTCACAATAGCAATTTGAAGTGTAGCTGGATTTGCCAAACGACTACCGAGCAAAAGCAAAGTTACAATAGAGCAAAGCCAACGAATCGCTTTTATAACAAACACAAAACAGGACAGTTTTAAGCACGCCATACAATTGCCAACGCACCACCAATAGATCTTTTCCTTAAAGAAAGGGTAGCCATCCACTTAAAAAAGAGAGAGAGAGAGAGAGAGAGAGAGAGAGAGAGAGAGAGAGAGAGAGAGAGAGAGACAGACATAGATAGACAATTCATATAGGAGGAGAGGATGGTAAGGAGAAATAGACCGGTTCCGAAGCGAAACTGGAAAGGAAGATGGAAAAGTTGACAAAGGCATCATGGCAAACGGCAATAAGGGTTGGCTGACATTCAAATTTTTACATCAAGACATGGAAACTTCGCATCGATCTTCATAATTTTAAGAAAAGAGACAGCTCTTTATGCTCCGTTTGCAGCACTGAAGAATGCGCCGAACAATCAGTAATCTTCAGCAGTACCAAATTCGATGCAAAAATTGTACGTTTGCCAAAGATGTGTTTAGCAGACTGGCCGTCTAATCTCCATAAACTAGTGATACCAAATCATTTGCAGCAATAAAAGGCTTTGTCTCAACTAAGTCTTAAACATCGTTGTTAAGGTTAGAGTTTTACTGTCGTTATTTATTTATTTCATATTTAAACAAAGGAGTAGGTTTAGGGTGTTCCGGGCTGTTTTGATCTTCGTAGTTAGAAAATTTTACATAATATAAATATTTAGCAAAGAAAATCAGAAAAGTTAGGGGAAACCAGAAACGGAAGACCTTTTGGTTTAGATTTTAAACTGAAAATATTGTTTCCTCGAAAACCGACCAGCGTTCTCGCTCGAGGGTAAGATCGTTGGAAGGTAATTTTATCCTATTTTTTTTTAAGTCTCTTAGATTTATAAATTCGATTAACCTGAAGTTGGTGGCATGGGGTCATCCTCAGGTACGGCTGGGTGGTGGAAAAGGAAAAAGAACTAATATTTTTAGGTGTGTAAATGGCAAAACGCTAATTGTTTTTTATTAACCCAAAACTTTTTCATGTGTAAATACCCATCAACACAATGAAGTAGGACTGATATAACTGAGGAATGAAAGGGAGGAAGTGAAAAAAATGAACTTTGGCTAACACGCTCAGTTTACTTAATCATTCTGTTATTCAAATCAGGGATCACGTATGCTGACGCACTTAAATGCACAGTACTTTCCGACAAAACGTCTGGTATTCGCCTCAGCTATGCAATTGTTATTTGGCCAAGCGACAGTTAGTGGAAACAAAAAAAGGAATTTATATTAAAACAGAAGGAAACGTATATTGTTTCTGCGTACAAAAACAGCTTCCACTTTTCATTGTGTTTTCATCCCCTCGGCTTAGATTTAATTAGCACGTTCATATAAGTAACATAAAAACGGAAAGTTCAGATTGACAGGATTATGGAAGTATTTGAGTTGCGAGATTGCCCGAGGGCTCCAGGGAAGCCGGTCTTTGTAAGCTCCGGTTAACATATATGAATAACAACAATGCCAATTTCACGGTGGAGGATTTAGACGCTTTGAAACGGTTTCACCAGTCTGTTTTTACCGCATGTCACACGTCATTTTACAGCTCCTATGGGTAACAATCGCATAATGCGATAAACTGCTAAACGAATAAATCGACTCCGACTTTTTGTCTTTACAATTGCGATTGATCGGAATTTACTCGGTCCCGTACGTGAGAAAAATTGAACCGTTAAGGTGTATAAAATAGGACCTTTAAACAAATCCGTAATACTTTTATATCATTAAAAAAAATGAAATAAGTAATTAACAGCCAACATGCAACATACAACAACGCCTACCATTTATACAAGAAATCGAAAACTACAAAAAAGTACCAAAGATACTAAACTATAGATAAAATAAAAAAAAATAAAATAAAATAATAATAATAATAATTGAGTTTTATAGCACTCAGAAGAGATATAGCAAACCTAAAATAGAATTTTTGGATGTTAGGGCGTGAAATGACCTTAGCCGTTAAAACGCCCTTAAAAACTAATAATAATAATAATAATAATAATAATAATTAATAAAATAAATAAAAATAGATAGTAAACTTCTACCAAAAAATACATTAAATTCACTAGTTTTCGGGGTCCGCTTGACCAAGTGATATATCTCAATTAATCAAGGTTTTTAGTTAAGATAAGAAAGTCCGTTTCACGAGCGGGATTCGAACCCCCGATTTTCGGCTACGTATACCACTGCTCTACCACTTGAGCTATCGTAACCTCGATCCACTTGGACATTTTAAATAATGTTTTACTGCAGGACGATCCCCTAATTACATCTGTTAGGATTAACTTTTTACCATTTTATCACGTTGACTTTTTTATAATATTTTCCATTGTATCTACACTCTCATCGGAACTCGGTCGTGAGTTGATGTAAGGCTTCCTGCATTTTTACAACTTTTTCATGTTCTGTATGTATGGCGACAAGCGGTGTCTTTCGACACTCCACAGTCCGCTGATGCACGAGTACTTGATTTCAATACTCGTCGATGGTCAACCTGGGTTAATCTTCGTTTACAAAGACATCTCTATTGTAAATTTATATAAAACAATGACATTTTGCCAGCTTTTGCAACCCCTCTTATTTTTCATATCATGGATAGATTCAATGGGATAAGAATTTTATATGCAATTTTATCATCTTTTTTTCTTCAACTGAACGATTTGAACTTTAGTATTATTGAACCATTGGGACATTTAAAATCAGTGTAAGAAGAGTTAGTAGAGTGTGTCATTTATGGTAAAATTAAATAATGCACTCGTTCATGGAAGAAAACGGGATTACCTTATTATTTGAGTGAATTCGATTTTCACTAGTTTCGCACAATTCAAAACGGAAATTCCAATTTAAAAAAAAATTAAAAATTTTCCCCATGATTAGTTTGTTATATACTAGTAAAATATTTTTGTTATTTAGTACGTTTCTATAGCTCTTCTAGAGTTAATTTTTGTTGCGAGATATTGTTCATCTCTGGGTTTTGTAGCCTGCTGGTGTGATCTGTCCGACATATGACGGATTTTATCATTATATTTTTTTCATTAATTCATTATTGTACTGGGTTGTTACAATTTGAACGTGAAACCAATTTTTTGAGTTAATTTTTTTTTATATTGAAGATCACTTTTTATCGTGTTGTGTTTTTATAATAGGAAAGAGTTTAATGGAGAACAGTGAGAGTCCGCTTTACTGCTCTTCTCGGTGTAATTAGTTTTATTTTTACTTCAGATGTTTTTTTTTTCCGAGTTTGTATCTTGCCGAGGAGAAATCGTCCGGTTTTTCAGCACAGGTCGCACCTTTCGCACGTAAGCGATTCCCCGAACTTCTGAGAGCTAATGGCGGTGGAAGGAAGCCGGCCGAACAAGAAAATGCCCATTTTCTGTTTCAGGGAGGCTCATTTACGCCGGAGGTTAGAAGATATTGAACTTTTTATTCGCCTTTTGTCTGCACGATTTTGCGAAGATGTTTTCCCGGGGGGCTTCAGTTCCTATACCTTTGACATTCCCAGATATTGAGACAACCGTTCCCGAATTTAATATCGAGGGATACCCCAGTCTCTCCCTAATTATTCTTTTCCCAAGGGTTTTATTAACCCTCGTGAAAGGTAATGACGGCCTACTGCTGCCTCAAAACGTCGGATATTTTCGTTTTATTAATATATTCCCTTAAACGAGCTTTTCTCTGTGGGACCGTCCTCTGCCAAAGTAGATTTTTCATAATTTATTTTTTATCCACGGATTTTACTTATCAATTAAACAACTTGCCTCCGTTATACATAATAAATATCACTCCAGATACCTTCGACTCATCATCAACATTTTTATACCTTGAAGCATTCTTTATTATTTATGTTTCCTTATTTGAAGAGTTACCTAAAAATATTCTTTACAAAAGTTTGTTACTATTTATTCATGTAGTTTATTATATAATAGAAATAACATAGTTTTTGTATTGTTGATTCGGCTACTCGGAATAATAGAAGATCGTTGGAGTTTTGGGAATTAAATGCTAATTGGCAAAAATTGCGTGCTAGTATTAAACAAAACATAAATTGTACAGTGGAGTTGTGTTTAGAGTGTTCACGAGCGAAGGGTTGATTTATACCTCGGCCCATTGGAGAGTGCGTGGACCCGAACAGTTCCCTGAGGATGCCGGGGATAAAACATCGACCTACCGCAAACAATTGGGTCTGGTAAAATGAAAAGATCCTTCCGGAAGGCGAGGAAACACGGTTAACGCAAGCTTGATTTAGCGGGAAACGAGTCTGCTTTCAAGTGTTTTGCTAATACGGAACAAGCTGTAGTTCCTGTGGTTTTTAATGGAAAATGTCTACCTTCCAGACCAATTTTGTATATTGGGGGTGTGTTGTTAGAAATTGAATATAATTATAACATATTTTTCCCACTCTTTCATTGGTACTGGGTGAATCCGCAAAATCGAAATAAAATCAATGAAGTAGAAGATAATATATTCCTAGGGTTGTCGAGATGATAACACGACAAAAAAATTATTTTAATCGTTGTTTTAGTCGCATTGTGTAAGCATGAATACTATAATTATTAAATTCGGCACTCTCAACACGACAGACAAAAATGACACATCTTCGGAGAACAAACACTTTGAGCTCTGAAGATGATCTCAATAAAGATCGAAACGTTGGCAGGATAAAGAAATTGTTTTTTTTTAACCCTTCGTCAAACCAGAACGCATCTCACGATCTTCAAATTATCATTGGCTAACGGTCGCTAAACACCACACATAATTATTAACTATGTTTAAATGTTTGTCTAATTTGATTGCGCTGTATGTCTTTGTATCGTTGATAATTTTATTATTTTGTTGTTTGTACCCTTTTTTGATAATTGCTGTTGTTTGTGTTGATTTATCAGCAGAAAGAATGAGCATGTCAGGGTTTTAGTTGTGTTGTATCTTTGTTGAGATGTGTTATGTTGATTTGTAGTGAGGTTTTTTTTTGGTCATATAAATCTTCAGGGTAGCGGTGTTTTTGGAAAAAAATTGTAAGTATGTCGGGTTCGAACCCGGTACCCCTTGACCTTGATGGGCGCCGTGTCAACGCCTAAACCGTTGCGGCCACCGGCGCCCCCAAATGTATTGTTATTGTGTTAATGCATTTCGATCATGTTGTATTTTTCTTCTTCTGTTTTTGTCGAATTTTGGACTGCATAGTCTACATCAGTAGTAGCTGTTGGGAAATCGGTTTTATTGTAAGGAATGGAATGATTGGGACTAAGTGATAGGGCCTTTTGTATTTCTGGAAGAATGCTAGTTTTTGTGAGGTTTAGAACTCAATTGTTTGTGTTATCAGGTTTTTGTCTGTTGATTAAGTTGTTAAGTTTTATAATGTGATTGCTATTAATTTGGACAAAGTGGAAATCATTTGCATCTTTTACAAGTTTATAGAATTTTTAAAAGCGCCTGTGCGTATTATGTTGGCGGCACTGAGTTTTAAATTTAATATTGTGGCATTGTGTATGTCTCTAATTCTGGTATTTGGTCGTGCTAGTGTGGCATTTGTGAAGTTTATGTTGTTTTTTTATGTTACAATTATTGAAACAATTTTACCGTTTCATTTCTCTCATTTACTGAACTTTCTAAACACGATATGTAGTCTAAAACTTCGATGATCGACCAAAATTTGATAGGATGTTTTTTTAAATAGAAAAATACGTGTGTTCATTAATTAAATATAATTACTATAAACCGTGAAATTGATGACGAGTTATGTTCTTGTATAAAAAATTAATCAAAAGTATTTAAAAACTCATAAAACATCAAGATTTATAATTACGTTGGTCAAATTTTATTAATGTTGAATATTAAAAAAGCTATCACTCATAACGCTCGTCGTAAGCAAAACTCTGAAGTGTTTGCGTGAACAGTCGATACTTCTGAACTTGTTCTCTCCTGAGTGGCTGAACTTTCCGTACCGGACTGGTAAAAGAATGAAGAACTTTTACCCGTCCATGATCCAATCAAGTGGGTATTTTTCGCTTTTAATTATTTAACGGCCATTCTTTCCACTTGATGAAACATTGTTTTTACTGTTTCTCGTCTCTGAGAGAAAGTTAAAGTATTCACTGCAAAAACCCAAGCTCAACGACGTTATTTTCACGTTCTAATTGACAATTAAGTCCGAGTTTTCACAAATTTTGCAAACATAACCGTTTCGGACAGGATAGGATGGGGGTAAAAGAGGCGGCTACACGGCCCTCTGCATCTCGGCCTAAGTGAATCCAGTGTACGCCTCTATTTTTTATAACTCTTCTTTAGTATAGAGTCTTGATGGCGGATTTTCCTCTCCTAGTTGCAAGACCTGCAGCTAAAAAAAAAAACCTTCACAAAAATCAGAAAACGTGTTCTGGGGTCCTCTTTTACCCGACAATATCTGCACATTATTTCTTCTGTCAGTACTCACCCGACGCAAATCGAACGTCCAAATTTCCCTAAGATTGTATTCCGCCCGATGCGACGCAACCTACCCTTCTCTACGCTACCCGTCTCCATTGTCTGGATTTTTGTTGGATAGGACGAGTACAGTCGAAGACAAAATCACCGGACACACATTTTTATTAATTCTACATGTACTGTCGTTATATTAATTACAACAAACTGATTTTAATATAAACCATATTATCCGATATTAAAAATTAATTAGTTTTTATTAAAAAAAATTAATTTTAATTTAATAGTGTGTAAGAAAATTGGTCAGAACACCGGAATACCTTTTTTGATATAACGGATTTAACAAACAATTTATTACACGGTTTTGCTCGTAAAATGTCAACTAACAATTTATTTCCTTGTTTTGCTCATAAAATTACACTATTTTCATCGAGTAGCGTTAGAACAGGACACTCACATTTTGTTGGAGTTTATTTCAAACTAAATATAAACCAAATTAAACGAGATAAAAAATGTATGAGTTTTTAATTTCATTATGATCGTTAGGCAGAAAATTTATCAAAAAACTGGAATAATTTTATTTAAAAACATTAAATTTAATGAACAATTTATTACATTGTTGTGCTCTTAAAATTTAACGAACATTTATTACAAGGTTTACAAAAGGTGGCAAGGTGTCAGGTAGCACTGGGTAGCGCCGTATAGCGTTGTATCGGGTATAAGTGTTAACGGCTTAAATCATGTAACATGTGTAGCTGTAGGTCAGGGCCGCCAGAAACTATTGTAAAGGTAGTAATCAATATTTGTACGCAAATTCCCTCATTCAAAGTTTCCTTGGACATCTGTTTTTTTGCCATTAACAATACAGCTATCAGTTCGATCCAATTTAATTTGAGTTGAATTGGAATCGCATTGAATCAGACGTGGATTCGTTCAATTGATTAGCTTTGTAACAGTGCAATGAAAGAACCGTGTTTTTATCACAATTTTAAAAGCTCTCAGCAGTGGCCGAGTCGTAACGTATCTGTTTCACTCACCGTCATTCCATTGAAAGTACCAGCAGAAGTTTTTCTTTCAATGGATACGGCGATAATATAGACGCGTCTGACAGTCCAAAATTGAGTTGAGCCGGACCAAAGATATCCATTTCTTTCGTTGGTCAAAACTACGGGCTACGCACATTACATTATGAATTGGATTTGCTTGTCGTACACGCTGTGTGATCTACTTGCCGTGTACTTCACGTCGTATAGGTGTGCACACTCGATCATCTTTTTCTGTAACGATTATTAAATCACAAGGACAAATATATAAATATATACGGTTATATATTTACGGAAAGTATGTTTTTCGCACGGACAATTATCCATCTGTATATCAAGATCCGGAAATAAAAATAATCAAATTATTTAGAAATCCGATGGATAGGAAACAATACATTCTGATATTCAAAAACAAAAAGAATGTAAATCAATTAATGAAATTTTGTTTCAATGTCAAATTTTCAGTTAATTATTCGCATTTTCATGCTACCCTAGGAAAACAAAGATTGTTACTACTTAAAAATAAAGATAAACTCAAAGCTACACAACTTTTAATTGGACAAAAGAAAAACTAAATACTTTAAGAGAAAACAAGAAACCAAAACTGTTTCTTTGATAAAGTAAATTAAAAAATTTAAAATTAAGTATGTCGTTTATTTTTAATTATTTCACTTTTTATTGTAGAATTAATTATATTTTTTTTAAAAGATTGTGTTGTTTCAGTTTTATTTTGATATACTATTACAGTTACACGTGTTACTAGGTTTAGATCCTCTTATTAATAAAATCTAAGCTCTAGAGAGGTTTTGAATTGACGATAACCTGATCGAGTGCAGTAATCTGTATTTTCTGTTTAAAAGATTAGAATTTAAATGAATTCGAAGTCCTTGGAATTTAATCGTGAACTTTTCCGAAATGTGTGCTCAGATTGCATTCCAATTTTTTTTTTGTTGTATGATCATCTTTAAACAAACACCATTCACATATATTTTTTATAACCTTTGCCTCGATCCGTTACTTACAATGATCGATAACTGATAAAGCGTTTATTGACGTCGGAGACTCATTCCTTGGTCTTTCCACTTGGTTTTAAATATTTTCCCGTTTTTAAATTTCGACAAAGGCCAATTTTAGAATAGCTCATGTCATTTGTGGGTCATTTTTTACAACGGAAGAAAAGATCCGTGCTTAATTTTGATTCACGTCAGCTCTTTCCGTTACGCCTTGAGCTATCTTTACAAGCTTTCATACAAACTTAGAGTTCAATTCATAAATTTGACTATTGTTTACACAATATTAATTACTAACCCGTTTATTATACTCGTTTGTTTTGGCTGGTTTAATTAATTTTCGATAAAAGAGGCCGAGAATTTGTTTTTTTTTGTACTTAAAACTTGTGCACAAACAAAGATGAAAAGATGACGAAAGTAGGCTTTCACTAGTTTAAGTGATCCGCTTGACCAAAGAACTTTCAATTAATTAAGGTTTTTAGTTGAGATGTAAAAAATAATGGCACGAGCAGGATTCGATCCCGCGATCTTGGGCTAGATACGCCGCTGCTCTTTCATTCGAGCTATTGTGGCTTCGATCCGCTCGGACACTTACATCCCATCTTAACCCCACCTTTGAATTTTCCATCCTTTTTTGCCATTTTTCAAATGTCGTGCAATCTATTTGATTCTCGGCGACAAATGAAATGGCCAGGAAGATTGATGGCAGCATATCAAAACGAAAGCCTTGGGTTCGAATCCTGCGTGCGTGACACTGTTAACATTAAGGGATTAGTAGTAGATCGATCGATTGAAATTGTTATCACATTTTTACTGCTTTTCCTTTTTATCTTAGATATTCAACTTTTTATTAAGGATGTTTTCAGATACAATGTTTACTAAATGTTTGATAAATTTGTCTGAGTGTTAAAAGCGGTGATAACATGGGAAAATGTTTTTCTAATATTTTGTAGCAATATGAAATTGCGACAAACAATATTTCAAGTTTAGCCTATTCCATATGTACAGAAGTAAGTTAATTTCGTTTTTAACTTTTGACCATGGACTTTGATTGGGCTTAAGGGTTAATAGGCGAAGGGGTGCCCCTCCAGAAGCATAATCGCTGAGGGATCCATGGCGAAATCCTGTCCGCCAACCTCAGCTTTTTACCCTAATCGCCTTGGCGGATTTACATTTATTCAAATGAACCAATGAGCTTAACTACCTGTTGGCCGACTTTTCGAATAACCATGGTGGACGCCCGATGGGTAGAACGGTTATCAGGTAGGTTTTCAAACGGATACTAAATTGACCGGCCTATTGAATCACGTACTAATTTTATTTCGGAAGGTGTTGTGCTAATTACGTTACAAACGAAATTTCCGCTTTCCCTTATTAACGCGGCTGACATAAACATCCATATTGATAAATCCGCAAAAAATGTATCACAAGGAAATTCAAATTATGGCGGTAGTCTTTGTAGATATGTAGTTTTCACATTGTAGTTCTAATGTTAGAAAACATGTCGTACATATCGTCAGTGATGTTCTTATTTTTACATTTATTTATTGTGTCTACTTTTTTATCAGGTCTTTCTGCAATTTGAAACACGCTTCATTTAAAATGAGAATAATTACTTTTTATATTTTGAAAATTAAAAATCGCCTTGAGAAAAATTGTTTGTAAGACGATCAATTCAACCTATTTTCCTCAAAGGTGGATTGAAAGGAATGAATCTTTTTATTATTACTGACTCGTAAAACAACGAAAATTCACTCTTTCCCAATCAATTCAAAAAAGTTTTTATTTGCTTTTTATTATTACGAACTCGAATTACCATGAATGGAAAATTGTTTATTCTGTTTGTCATTTCTTTAGAGAAAATTCTCAAAATTCAAAATATTCTTGATTCAAAAGATCTGTTGAATCGTCTATTAAGTACATTTTATCATGATAAAAATCCTCTTATCTCCTTAACAAATCAAATTATAGAATATCAGATTTCTACTTTATAATCATTTTTAATTCAGATTGTCTCTGTTTGAACAAAAGAACCAACCCGTTATGGTGTGTCGTAAAGATGTAAAGTAAACACGAGTGTTTATTTCAAGTAACAGCAAACATGGACCTCGGATTTCGTGACGATAATTGTCACAAACATAATGAAATTATTTCTCATGGTTGGCTGTGCTTTTGGTTTTAATTTGGGCTTCATTTAACCTTCAATTAATTGCTGTAACCTTTTTGAACATTATTTCATTTCGATGTTTGTGTAAATAACCAATTGCATCGTTGAAATGAAAACTATTTATTCCAATTATTGCTTTTTAATTAAACAGTCTTTCATCTGTGCAAATTGTTTTTTCTTCCTTCAAAATAGAGGTTATTTTAACTTTGCATAAATAACTAATAACTCTAACTAATAGGTTTATTCTTTCGTCATTTCTCTTATAACTATTATTTTAGATGAAGAACTAAGCAATGCATTCACTAGGATTTCTTCTTTACGAAAAATAATTGTTTTTTGTTAACGCCCAAAGTGCAATATGTAATTTGAAATATAAACTTAAACAATATTCTCTTTATGTAAGGTGTTGGGTGGGATAAAAAAAAAGTTAGTGTCACGAGCGGGATTCCAACCAACGATCTTCGGCTAAATACGCCGCTGCTCTACCAATTGAGCTGTAGTGACTTCGATCCATTCGGGCACTAACTTCCCACCTCACCCACCTTTTGGATTTTCCCTCCTTTTTGCCATTTTTCAATTGGCCAAGCGTGACTACTTCCATTCTCTCGGACCCCGACTCTCCATCTGATCCTACAATCGTTCGAATTTTCCTTCTTTTTGCCATTTTCAAATGTCCTGTAATCAGGATCCGATTCTCAGCGACTTGTGAAGTGGCCGTGGGCAATGTTTAATTAAGATACACTTCTTTCATTTATTAAATATCAATCCGTTTATGTTTTAATGTCCATTTCACCAATTGGCCAATTAATTATTCTTTTTAACTAAGGTCTTGGTTGAAAAAAAAATCGGTGTTACGAGCTGGATTTGAATTTTTAGCCGTGGCCGCGGGTTCGAATCCCGTTCGTGAAACAGATTTTTTACCTCAACCAAGACCTTACATAAAAAGAATAATTAACTTTATAAATCACAAGTTTAGTATTATTAACAAATGTGTTATCATACACATCATCCGTACTTCTGCATTAATAATTTATACTTTATTAGATAAAGGTACGGTTTTTTTAATAACTTGAATACGTTAAGTTCGACCCAAACTTAGCTCTTTCAGGTTTTCTTCCAATCGCCTAAGAAAGGACAACGTAGGTGTTCAAATAGTGCATAAACATTTGAATGCATTAACTATTTCAATTGCGTTTCCTTTATAAACATTTTTCTCGCTTTTCCTCAATTTTCTACCTTTCTGAAAAACCATTATTGTCCAAGTTCACTACCAAGTTCCACCATTCACAGAATTGACACAGTGATGCATCGCTAGCCGATCCACTCTGTCCAGATTTTCGTCGGGTAGCATAGAGTACAGTCGAAAACCAAAAATCCGGAACTCATGTTTTTTATTTCAAACAATATGTATTATTGTCGATCTATTAATTACAACATACTTATTTTAATAAAAACCATATTAAGCGTGTTCTAAAATTCATTAGTTTTTGTATAAAAAAATTAATTTTATTGATTTGGCAATCTGATAGATCGATTGATCAAAACACCGGGATACCATTTATTGATAAAATGAATTTAACTAACCATTTATCACATGAATTTGTCCATGAAATTTAGCTATCAGTTTATCACATGGTTTTGTTCATGAAATTTAGCTATCAATTTATCATATGATTTTGTTCATGAAATTTAACAATTATCATATAATTTTGTCCATGAAATTTAGCTATCAGTTTA
>CM077103.1:28887067-28915391 GCA_039619505.1 Cimex hemipterus | reverse complement strand
ACATGGTTTTGTTCATGAAATTTAACTAACAATTTATCACATGGTTTTCTCATACAATTACACCATTTGACCGACTGCCCGTCGAAGACCACCATTAGAACCGGGCACCAATATTCTTTTAAAAGTTTTATTACATACTGTCTCTATATAATTTTACCGATATATTAATTGCAAAGTTCTTATTTTACAATGAACGCAATTGAACAATATCGAAAATCCACGAGGTTTTATAAGAATTATTTATTTATGATGGTTAGGAAGAAAATTTACCGAAACATCGGAATAACTTTATTTAAAACAATTAAATTTAACTAACAATACATTACAAGGTTTTGTTCGATATAGTGCATATCCGAACTAAAGAAGCGTTCCGTTCATTTTCCAGATCGTTAACATACATTGTAAAGAGTATTGGTGATAGAAAACATACTCCAGTCAACATGCTTTTAAATCAGCCACTCAACTCCGTTTGGTTTTCATTTTAAAAGTTAATTTTGGAAATAATAATCCGACGACTGAAATAAATTGGGGAATGAGGTATTAACTGCTGTTAGAGGCTAAAAGTATTATCATTGTGTCAGAAGTTATGATTTGATCAGTCCCACTTCACTTCATCGCCCGGCTCCTTAAACTTAATCAATTTAACGCCGAAAAGTTTAAAGACACGGTGGAAAATATCCCAGGATTGAATAATTTACAAGAAGAAAAATTTATAGAGCGAGAAATAATACGAAATAAGTCGATTTTTCTCCTTATACGATTTATTTTTAATTAAACTTTTTTATTATTTTAAATCATTTTTTTTAAATGTGAAGAGGCCTCCGGATTAGCTTGATACAAAATATATTGTACGTTAAATCAGTCAAGTCGGTAAAGAAAACGGATGGCACACTGTTTATCGCCTTAAAGCCCTTCCACTCATATTCCTATCGCGTATTATAAATAAGTTGGAACGACGCTTATCTGTTAATCCCGTGGGCACGCTATGCTTGAATTTGGGGCGGACAAACGTCGCAATCTTAATACGCCACTATCTGGGACTGACAGTGATATTCGGCGATATAAAAGCAAAATACATTGTTTCATCGTGACGAGGATAAGCGGATGGTGTATATAATAGAATTCCGCATCTGCCGTGATTGGAACCTTGGTGGGTGGGGAAAAGGGTGCATATCCATGGAAATTATATCCCCGGCGGCGGTAACTTGCTTCTATTTCACTCAATCTTTTTTATTGACAAGTTCGGGTTTCGCCTGCCCCTAGGGAAGGGGAGCTTCCTTTACTTACTTCAAACAGTAATATAAGTATTAACAATTTCGTGATTCTCAAACAAAAGCATGCCCCAGTCCATCCATTCTACTGGTATTGCACTTTTCATTTCGCGTATTACATATATTTTTCTTTTCTTTGTAAATAATTTAAAAAATAGGAGTGGTCTTTACATATTTTTAAATATAAAATCTGAATCCACCGTCGACATTTTTTTCTTGCAGATTATGTCGTTTAAAGAGGTTTCGTATGAAGGTTTGTAAAAAAAGTTCAAATTTTATTTATCTCAATTGTTATTCTTTCACCTCCTAGTAACTTTTATTAATTACTAATTCAATTCCCTTCTAGTAATTTTAGGAAGTTTATCCTAGTAAACTAAATTTTGAATATGAGCATCGTCGATCTTCATCGGAAGCAAAATTGTATCAAGGAATTCATTTCGCACTTCACAGAAAGTATCTCGTATTTCTTCAACATTCTTTTATACTTTCTTTAAATCTGTTTTTAAATTATATACTAACAAACGAAATAAAATGGGGTAGTTTATAAACAATCCCACCGGTATACCATAAATCACACATTGATGATGGTAAAACGATTACACTTTTAACGTATTACACAATAAATTATATAATTATTCAAATTTTAAAAATTAGCCTGATTTTTGCATAATTTTTGTTTTACGGAGAATCTCAGTCTGAAGTCAGTTTTTCCGAACGTACGGTTCCGAATCTCAGCAACTTTGGTTTCAAATTGGAAAATATCGTTTTGAATGCGGATTGCAATTCAACGGCTCTTTGTAAGAAGAAATTAACTGGGGGGTACTTTTCTTCTAGAGTATGTCTTTTAAGTGATTAAGATTCGAAAAAAAAAGTTCAAATTTTATTCATCTCTATCGGCAATCATTTAACCCCTAGAAACATTTTAGGTTTTTCAAGTAAATTAAATTTTTAATATGGGCACCGTCGATCCCCATAAAAAGCAAAATCCTATTAAGGATCCGCACTTCACGGAAAGTATCTCATATTATGTTTCAACTTCATTCTTCGATCCTATCCTTTAAATCTGTTTTTAAATTATTTCCAAACCAAAGAAATAAAATAGGGTAGTTTATAAATAATCACACGGGTATAGCATAAATCACACATTCATGACGGTAAAAACACAATAAATTATATTATTAATAAAATAATAACAGTAATTACAAGACAAACAAAGAATATTTAATACAGTAAAGCATAGAATAATAAAAATAACAACATACAGTATAAATCATTACAGTTCGTGGCCGGATTAACCAATTAACATTTTTCAATTAATTAATATTTATGAAAGGTATTGCTTAAGATAAAAAAGTTAGCGTCATGAGCGGGAATCGAACCCAAGACCTTCGGCTAAATACGCCGCTACCCAACTTGCCTCTCTCGACCTCACCTCTTGAATTTTATATCCTTTTTGCCATTTTTCATACGTGTAATTAACCGATATCGCTCATCCACTAACTACTCTATTGTGTAGGCTCGGGACTTCGACAAGAGGTTGATTGGGATTATTCAAGCTGGTGTATCGGACGTTTAGTTAAACAATCACGTTATAAAATAAATTGAAACAATTTCCTAGTTTAAAACAATTGAAATTTTTCCGTGCTGTTTATCGGTTGGCGTCCATTAAAATATTTTTTTTTATTGTGGTGAAAATTGTTAATGTTAAATTATTGTTGAAAAAAGGAAATTTAAAATAAAGGAAATCCGTAATTTGTCCTTCATTTTTCAAGGCAACGTAAATTGTTTTAGACTAAATAATTAACTGGTAGATTTGCTTTTTTTTGTTTAATTACTTTATCTTAGATTCATTCTTTATTTTATGTGAACGGGAAGACTTAATTTACGCTTGTCTTTTCCTCACAAATAAGGTTGTTTTAATCTGTAAAAAGAACACCATTTAGTTTACAGTTTGCTTGTATAAATATAAGAGTGTTATTTTCTTTTCAATTTATTATGAAAAAATTATCATTAATTTTTGTTAAATTAATTGTTTATTTTAATATAAGAAGTTTTTTGTTTCGGGACATTCATTGTTCGAATTTACATAATTATGGCCTTCAGGAGAAAAATTTGCAACATTATATCGGCTAATAGACCAGGCGGTCGTGGGTTCGAATCCCACCATCGCCTTTGAACATTTTTCAGACACATTATGATTAGGGTAGCGGTGATTGCAATGAAAGTTGCCAAAGTCATCAGTGCCGAAAGTGATCAAATCGCCTGTGCTTAACACACTCACACGTTTTTGTTGTTTTATTTTATATAAGTTAAATTGCAACTCCATTGTTACAGCAATTGTATTCGTTGTTTTGTACTTAGGTGTAAAATTGACAAAAATTACAAAAAATGTACAAGAACGTTTTTCTTAAATAAAAGAAGTACAAAAAATAACGTTTTGAAAGAATAAATTTGATCAATATTATGAGTGTACAAGTTGTTAACTTTAAATATTTGGTTTATCCCTCTCACGTGTCGATTAAGGCGCAAATCTGGCATACTTTGTACCAACTTCTCACATTGTTGTGGTATGATTAGATTCCACATGGTCACAACATTTTCCAACAATTGCTACGTGTTGCATGCTGAAACATTAACATCAGTGAAAGATCTCTTCAGCTTGGTCTAGAGATTTTCTATGAGGTTTACTTCTGGAGATTGTGAAGGCCATTCCAACAAATTAAGCCATGGGTTTGTCACACGAACGGTAGCTTTTATTTAGTATCATTGTCTTGCTGGAAAAGAACGTTCATTTTACGTTTATTGAGGTTTCTATCAAGCTAGGCTTTAAAATTCCAATATAGACGATTGCAGATATTCTCAATGAATCCAACCCCTATTATCATGAAGCATCGCCAGACTGTTATAATTTATTATTTCCAATTGTTGGTTTAACATGTATCGCCAATAATTTTCTGTGGGCATATTTTTTTTGCGAAGGCTATTCTTAGTTTTTTCGTACCCGTTAATAGTGTTTTTAACTTTTGTCCTTCCTCGCAAGGCATTCCTTCTAGACACGGCAAACTCTTTTACCACTGATGTCGATATTATCAAATCGCCAAAGCTTCCGTTGTATTTATATTACCGACTTCGCCTGAACGAGTTGAACGAATAATACCGAGTTTGAAAGCACCTGAGAGTTTTAGATTGCGACCTGTTTTATTATTTTCAATCCCTCCCACATGGGTTACATTCATTTTTCGAAAGACTCCTACTGAAGATCCGTATTGTTATTCAAAGGGTCGTGGGATGCTTCTTTTTGAAGCTCATCCAGAATTGCTTTCCTTATATTTTCCGATATCGCCTTCACTAAAAAAATTATTACAATTCAAATATTAGTGGCATTTACGATGTTTGCAAGATGTTAACTCGAATAGCAAAATATCCAGTAAGATCGCGAATTATTCCTTCTGTTTTAAGCATGTTAAACGTTAATTTTTCTGCCATGATGCTAGTGGCGATTGGTAGAACTAAAAATAATGCTGTAACAGTCCTTGAAGGCTTGTTGTTGTTGTTTGTTTTGGTTTTCTTTTGTGTTAAATTGTCAGATACGATAAGTTAATAAAAAAAGGAAAATTAATCGTCTCTTTCATTCAAAATGCTATCTATGCGCACAAAATGTACAAACACACTTCAATTCGTGCCGACATACCTAACTCGTATTCTAACCTCTAACACCGAAAAACAGTTGTTAAATTTAATGCTGCCATTTTGGTTACCTACGCCCGCCCTAACGGTTAGCATTGTGACTACATTTTCGACCTGACTTGTAACATTGGTCCTGGGCTGTTAGGTCAAGCAGTTAACTAGCCGATTGTTACAAATCGACGATCATTTTTCTCGATCTAAAAGGATCTAACAGAATTAACACGGTTAACACAAAGATCATGAATACTCCTATTGCATTACATTTGAAATTACAAAAATGAACGTTGCTTTTTATTTACTGATTTAGATTGTGCAGGAATTTTTGTCACCAATTTTGAATTGATTTTAAATGTTCACTATTAACTGTTGGATAGAAACGCCCGAAATCGATCGAGTCATTTGGCGGAACTTATGAAAAGGACTGAGTATATTATGTTTACAATGCAGATAGGAAAAAGCTTGGGGATTACAATAAAAACACATAAAATAAACATTCTGACAAGTAATAAATACGTATTGACAGACAACATATTGGGTTAGGATGAATTTTTGATAGTACTGCAAATATTTGATAGATTTCGTGATTCTCAGTATTTGGCTCCAACCTCCTTGAAAAATGATTTTCATCGATGGAAGAGCACAATGGGTTCAATGTATACAAAATGGAGCCAGGAGGTAGTACAATGTGAAGCATCTGCTCATCCTTAGTTCCTGAAACAAATGTTAGTAATTGAATCGACCGATTGTAATATTCAATGTTAAATAATAATTTACTAAAGCAGGGATGCTTTTGTATACTTTAAATGTTCTTTTTATCACAGTGTCGAACCATTGTTTTTAACCCCTTGAATATTTCAAGTGTAGACGTTATTTTAAAGTTAATACTCTGTGTTGATAACCGCTTAAGGTTTTAGGACTTTTTTTCTTCCGAGATGTCCTTCTTCCAAATGAGTTTTAACTCATTTCCCTGTTGAATAATGCCCCGCTGACAATTAACGTCCAAGGTCCTTCCTTACAAGTTGACAAATTCCCTTTAAATAACGAATAACGTTGCCTGTGACGTCAATTAAGAACAATTATTTGTCAAGTCCTAAGCACTTATTCTTAAGTTTGTTCATTTTAGTGTGCAGGATTTTGGTAAACTGTTTTAATATTCTTTAGTGCTAATTGTACAGTAATGTTAGAGTTAGGCAGTATATACTTTTTCTTATAAGTGATGTTATTTTATTCGTGATAATTTTAAAACACGATCACTTTTTTTAAACGTTGGATTTCTTGGCCGGTCTAAGATTTGGCTAAAATTAAAATATTAATTTTTTTTTTATACAATATCAAGAGTGAAAACAACCTAGCACATAATAATTATTATTGCAGCCATTTTGTTTTACCCGATGCCATAAACATTTATTTGAAATTTGCAAAATAAACAATTCTATACATAACTGTTTAGAAACAAATCTAATTTTAGAAATTTATCCTTTGCTGTTGCCAGAATAGTTTGGGGATCTGGATGAGACCAAGCCTTTGCAACACGATTGAATTTCTTGCACGTTTACTATAGCCGTAAATGATCATAAATAACCCATCAACAAAATCGTTCACTGGGCATATTTAGTGTATAAAACAAACAGAAAACTTTTATTTTCATTGTCTGATTTAAAGCGTTATTTTTGCGATTTTAACCTATTTTTAAATGGCACCCGTCATGTTTCATAAAATCGAATGGACCCGATGAATCTACGGTATTTCTTGTCGTATCCTGCACATTTGGACATTTGAAAAGGTCTCATTCATTTTTATCAGTCTGGGTCATCTTCGTCCCGCGTGGTTCTCTCTCTACAAGTTGTTCTAAAATCCTAGACCAGTGGGCGGCAAACTCGTCATCGAAAAGAGCCAAATATAATCAAAAATACGAAATTGAAGTTTATTCTAAGAGCTTTTTTTTAAACTTAAGCCTTGCTGTAGGCATTTTTATGGAAATAATTAGAATTAAAAGTACATTCTCGAGCTTGCCTTTTGCTGAATGTCTTCGTTTAACTAACGGGGCATTAAGTAAAACCTGGCATCATTCTTACATAAAAATAATATTTATTTAAAAATATGACAAGTTAAATAATAAAAAGGTGTCTATAATTACAAATATTCCACTAATGTGAATGGCCATCCACCTCCCTGGAAAGTAAGGTGAATTTAGGTTTGATTGTTGTTTTTAATGTTAGGCAGGTTTACAAGTTTTCATCGATAAGCCGACACCTTAAACTAACTACTCTTGATAAAGTTCATGCTTGAAACTGATTGTTCGCATAAATATGTAGATGTAGATGTAATTTTTCAGGGTATGGTATACTGCCCCCTTTAAGAGCTATTGTATCTTTAGTTGTCTGCCGAAAGCACATCGGTGAGTCCTATTTCATCAAGGAACTTTATTAGTAGGCCCGGTTTCAGTGGTTGACGCTCTTCTATGGCCATATTGTACATTCCAAAACATTTCCTCCTGTGGGCTAATGTTGCTCCGCAGTTAGTAAAAGCGTTGGTGTCTCTTCTGCCTGTGTACCATCTTGAATTGTTCCAATTTTCTTTGAGTGTCCATTTAATGTACTCCTATGGGGTTATCTCCCCTATGGGCCTAGGCGAGTCCTACCATCTACTTCGTGCCTAGGGGTAACCAAAAATGGTGGCATTATCCCGTACCTTCCTAATCCTTCCTTACCTTCCTCTTTTTCCTTTCCTTCCCCCTCTGCTTTGGCAGGGGGTTCCTGGGTCACAGAACTCGCAACCCTCAGGCAACGGGTGCCCCAGTAGAGATTTTGTAAGACTTCCCGGGTGGGCCATCAGTTCCACCTTAAAAATAAAACTGTACCACGGGGGTAGAGCATCCAAGCGGCTCTGCCAAATGAGGTTGGACTCGTGGTGGTCGTGGTTTGCAAACAACTTGTACCTTAGCTGGAGGGTACCGGCCAACCGGAGCCGGAGATAGAGTGCGCCTTCTCTATCTCTCCGGAGGTGGTGAAAGGCGTGGCCAAGTCCTAGCTGGAAACCACAAAACTGCCTTTTTCAATGCACATGTATGGATCTGCCTTTTTACGGGCACCTCTGAACTTGGTTAGTATTGCACTTCCTCGCTAGCCAAGAGATGTGGAAAGTCCATGCATGTAAAATCCTCCTGGTGGTCCTTCGGGGGTACCAGGCTTCTGAGAAGTCCCCTTGGGGATAAATCCGGACGAAAAGATCCTCATGGGTCTCAACACTCATAAGTAAAGATGGGAACATCTGTCCATTTAATCTGCAGTGTCCTGTTAGGATTCGCAGTCTGTTCCTGCTTCCTTTGACACATGTTGTGGTATCTTACTTGCCAAAATTGGTTATAAGATTCTTGGATTGTCTATGTCCAATGATTGAATTTCATGTTCCAACATCTTCGTTTTGTCCGTCCGTCTGAGTTATTTGTTAATAGTGTGGATTCCTATGGCACAGAAGGGTTCGGGTCCTATCAGAGGTGTGGCAGCCGTTTCCTTGCAAGAGTGTCCGCTTGAATTGCTAGGGAACTATAAGGTCCGCTCCATCAGAGCCCCGCATGATGGAGTAAGACTGATTACTCTCTGATGTCGCCTTGTGTCAGAGAGGCTCCGTTCAAGACAGCTATGTTACCTCCGGCTGCTAGTGAATCACTCGGCACGGAACGCATGACACCTTTGATATGGGCGGATGTTGTTTTCTGCCAAGCCCGACTCTTTTTAGGGGGTGATAAGATGGATGGAGAGGGGTTGGTGGTAGGGGTTTGTTCGTGAGGAGTGGTTAGGAAAGCGAGTATCTAACTTATTGATAGGACACCAAAACCCCTTTAGCCTTTTCTCATTTTACCATGCCATGGGGATTAATGTGAATCCCCTTGTCAGGGCGGCGACGAACGTTTCTCGGGGTTCACTACACGGAAGCGAGGTTGGTCTTTGAACCCCGCATAAATATGTAAACCCAAATAGAGAAAAAACAGCACATCGTCAGTTGATTACCGTTCGTGCTGTAAACTTAATTCACATTTTTCTCCAATAGCTGTAAGTCGGTGTCAAGACGCTCGAATTTTGGGCTCCAAAATTCTTTCAAACACCATACTGGTGTAAACATCGTATTGAACCCCATTTAAAATCATTATTGTGATTTGCGTGCAAAATCATATTCATCTGGAGCACAGTTTGCGAATATTAGTATTTTACTTTTCCAAATTTCTAATGTTTTTATGAAATTTTCACGAATCTAAAGTTGTTAATTGCTAAAATCGTTTCGTTACAAATTATGTTCATACGTAAATATCTGCTATACCAATGCTATTACGATTAAACCAGGAAACGACCGAGATACAACAAAAGAGAAAAGCATTACATAAATTAGCTAATATATTTTTTCTTGTCTGCATTATCAAGAACGCTCAGACCGTAATGGTTTAGTATTTTTTGAGCAGTAATTACAAAAAGGTTTCATTAAAATCTTGGAACACCCTTCTTTACCCTCCCCTTGTACAGGGATGCTATATTTATTAATCAATCTTGAAAAATAAAGTTAACAAGTTGTATAACTGTTTATCTTAACGCAATACAGTCGTGTCAATTTTATCAGTATATTTGTTAGAATGTTTCAAACGTAACGTTGTGTAAATTGAAATTAATTTTGGATATTGACCGAATGGGCGGTGAAGTCCGTGAAATTTTACAACCCATTAGACGGGCGATTGACGAACAACTATAAATCATGTTGAAGATGTACAGAAACCGGTGGTTTACCATTGATGTGATCGTACACTTTGGAAATTGGTTTTTGATGAAGGACTTAATAATAAGTTGGTGATGGAACGGTCAGGCGCTTTGCGGCGATAAATCATAAATAATATCCGAATTAAAATTTTCAATAATTTTTTTTTTATTGTTTAATTTATACTTCAAGAGCGAAAATTGTATTTTCAGTTCCGGCAGGACACGTGAGCTAAATTCAGTTGTTTTTCTCGTTAACGAATATCGAATTCCACATCAGCGCGGTAACAATGTTTGCGTTTTTCACTTTGACGACAAAAGTTTTTTTCGCGTTGTTAATGAACGGACTTTGAATAACCGGCGGTCGGCGCTCCAGATGAATCAACTTCTGTTGTCAGAACGCTTTGCAAATCCAGGGAAGTAGGGATGTTGACTTGTTTGCCTGTTTTACAACGATATTGCACGTCCCCTCCCCCATCGGCCTGTTGCCTCTGGAATTCGGTCCACGTGGATATCTTGACATTTGTCTTCCCTTCCCCCAGCTCCTTTTTCTTGTATTTTTCTTATCCTGTTTCAATTGTGTACAGCTGGTGCGAATTTGGAACGACAAACTCCTTTTTACATGTCTGGTATGTAAAGATTATTTTTCGGGAGTTCGACCTCTGTAGTTTTACTTGATATGTTGATAATTTTGTATTATCTTCCTAATTGATAATTAGTTATACAATACATTTAAATACCATTATTCCAGTTTAGACGCCAGCATACAATTCAACTTGTAAAGAGTTTTCTGTTGTTAGAATAAAACATTTTTTTCAATACTTTTAGTTTTACTAAATTCTTTCGTTGGATTATGTTAAGGAATATTTATATTTGAACAATGGTTTTTTAGCGCCTTTTTTTATTATAAAATACTCTACTAGTTTCGACGATCGTTTGGTGGCATCCGTTTCATGTGTTTTGTTGAAGCTACAACATATTATATTAATTTAAAAAAAAAATTGTTCTTTCTATTACATTTTTTTTTAAATTTGCAATACTGTATATTTTACACTTAAACATTGTTACGTTATTGTCTATAAAAATTTACAAAAAACTTTTATGCAGGATATAATTAATTTTATAATAGTTTTATATATCAAACAGTTAAAAAAAATTAATAGAAAATAATCTAATAATGTTTAAGTGTAAAATATATTTGGTATATTTAATTTAAAAAATGTAATAGGAAAAATATTTAGTTTTTACATTTTGAAAAAAAAAATTATAAAATGTTATTATTTCAACGAAACTCTAGGAAAGAATCCACCTATCGAGCGTCGAAACTAGTCGTTTTATAGTATATAATATAGTGCTAATAGACAATTATTCAAAATAAATATTTTAGTTTTACATCTATATGAAAATCCAAAAATTATCCTCAATCTGAAAATGTCATATCGGACTACATATGATTTAAATATTAATTATTCATTATACGTATAGTCTTGGTTGAAACGAAAATGTTTATGATATGAGCGGGATTCGAACCCCCGACCTTCGGCGAGCATGGGTTGGAATTCCGCTCGTGACACTAATATTTTCATTTAAACTAAGACCATACATATAAAGAATAGTTAATTGAAAGAAATAATTTTTTCAATCAGACAACTAAACGGATTAAATATTATTATATAATTACCTATGATAAAAAGTTATTATTATTCTGATGTTTAGTTTTAATGGAGGCCTCACTGGTACCTATCTGAAGTAACAATTGTATATTTATTTCCAGTGCAAATCTGATACAATTTTTGAGATATCTTTGTCCCCTTTTCTAATATTGGAACTGTACTAGAGTTAGGCCAAAACAATGATGTTGATGGATGTGTTTTATTTTAGTTTTTGAATTTAGTACTGATACTAAAAACAGATTAAGGGAGGCATTTCACTAGAGGGTAACATACGTTGCACGTTCTTCAATTGCTGTAGAGTTTTTTTAAAGCATTAAAACATTAAAAAAAGTTTCGACGTTACTCAATGATTCCGGTCCGAATCAATAAATGTTAGAAAGAAATTTACAGTAAATAACCGAGTCTGGGCGAGACTTGGATAAAAGTTGTCGATGCCATTGCACCCAGCACTTGAGAGAATCGCTTTCGTGCTTGTCCCGAAGTCTGAACCAGGCAGTTTCTCAGGGAGGGGAAGACTTGGTATAGGTTTCCGATAAATTACTAGATCCGGTGCTGCCAAGAGTCAAGCTGTAGTTCATTACAATAGGAAAACTTTGACGATATGTCGTACTAAGGAAAATCCTCCTGATCTTTTGTGTAAAATGACCTTTTTTTCAAGCCATTAGCGGATGGGGCGAGTAAGAAATTTTACGTTAAGCTACATTCATTCATTTTTTTTATCAACTTTTTTGTTTTTCTCACTAACGTTAGTAATCAACAATGAAGGTTAGAGGGAGAATTCGTTATTTTTCGTGGTCCCCTTGGCCAATTTAAAAATGGCAAAAAGAAGGGAAAATTCAGAAGATCATCGTTTAAACACGGTCCAAGACAAATTGAAAAACGGCAACTCGGTTCAGTACTGAATTGATTTGAAACAAAGTTGGTGCAACGAGTCGGCGTTTGCAGCCAAGTTAAACGTGCTTTTTTTTGTCTAAACGAGGCTCGGGAGACCAACACTTCTGCAACATCTAGAAGTCTTGCGGGTTTAGCATGCTTCATTTAAGCTCTCCCTTATTGTGAATATTTGTTCGCCGAGAATTTCTAATAATTACGAAGAATGGTAGCTGTCTACTCAATAACAGTCGCTCTCACTTAGTCTTCAAAGAAATTTCAAATCGTCTGTTAAAAACTTAATCTGACAATCTGTAGACATAATTAATATTGTTTTGTTCTGACGATGACCTGAAAATAGGTCGAGAATTTGGCAGGAACAACCGAATTTGCTTTTAAAGAGTTGTCGATCTATCTACGAACACTTAAAATTAATTATCTTCAAAAACTGCCAAATTTAAAAATTGTGAAAAACTTATTTAAAAATCTTCGTTGGTAAATTCACGGCAGACCTGGTAACTTTGATAACAGTTTCATAAGCTTTCTGGCCGTGTACCCTTTTCTTAACTACATCGAACCAAAATGTCGAAATTTTATGCTTAATGGAAAAAATTGGTGACGGTGATATTCAGGTGTAATTAGTGGTGTAACACTAAACGCAGACAAAAAAAAAAAAAAAATAGAGAAGTTCTAGCTTTAATCTAATAAAAATACTTTAAACGATTTTATGTAATTTTTTGCTTACCTTGTTTAGTATGGGTATTGCGTTTTTATAAACGTTTAAATTGAATCGTAGTCAGCTTAATAATAATGTGGTATAGAATGATGTGTTCGTCACGAAGAAATTTAGAAAGCAATGCTAAAAAAATTCATTTCGCTAATAAGGTAATTATCCTTTTCAAAGATCGATTGGGGATGTTTGACTGTCTATAGAAAGGATGTTTGCTGCAAATGTTCCTTCTCTCACAAAATTATATTTTCCTTAAATATATATATTTTCTAAATAATAGTCTCGTGGATTAGGGTTGTGCTCAGAAATGTAAATAGCGCTATTGTACCAACGCCGAGCTTCCGTCTATTTCGGGGTGTACAGAGATCAGTATTAATTGATTTTTCAATTCATATTGACGTATCAGATTCCAGACAACTTGCAATAGCAGTGAAGAGGAGGAAATATATCGTTGAAAGCTCGGCGTTGGTACAATACCGCTATTTGATTTTCACCCTTATCCACGAGTCTGTTTTGGAGTTAAGGTAGGCCGATCGCTAGAATATACAAATATACATTTCCTATTTCAAAATATTGACATGTTGTTGTTATTTAATTTTTTTCAGAATTTTAAAACGCTGAAAATATCACGAAAGAGAACAGGTCTTAAAAGAATATACGGGTACGTAGGATGTGGGTGTAATTTATACGGACTAACCCACTCGGAAACGATTTATTTCAACTCCCTTTTCAATCGTCTAAAGTTATATCACCTCACAATTTATTATATAATATTATTACATTCAATTATCGAATTTGTCGAGGTCTCTCAATTTCAAACCATCTCGGATGTTTTTAGATGTGCTTTTGAAATATTTGCAGATGTTACCGAGAGGCCCTTTGTGTAACCTGGCGGATATTTGACGGCGTTTGTGTAACTATCAAACGTTTCGAGTATGTTCTGTTGTGTCGGACGACCTTGCCTGGTTCTCGCCTCGTGGCTTCCGTTCTAATTGTTCTAATCCAGAAACGTTAGGCTTATACTTAAAATTTAAAAAAAGTTTGAATCGAATAAATCGGTCGAGGGAATTCGCCGAAGCAGGGGGAATTAAAGCGGCAGTAGAAATTCTGTAAAGATAAAAACGGCAACAGTCTGGCTATACTCGCCTTTCGGCCATGAATAATACATCCCGTTTGAAGTTATATTGAGCAAATAGCTCGCCAAGCCTATTTTTGTTAAAATCAGTGAATGAATTTCGATTTCTCGCCACTCTAACAAATTGCCTAACCATAGTTACTGCTAGAATAAAACAAAATTGGATTAGGTCTTGATGGAAGTAACGAACATTTGTTTAATGTTTTTCAATGAACCAAGTCATAGAGGATTTACTTCTACCAACTTTACAATAGAATAGTTTATAATAGAAAAATTATTTTTATATATTGATTTTTGAATGAGTTCACTAAGCGCAAAGTTAAGGGAGTTGCATGCTCTCCGATATGTTATAACATAAAATATGAAAACACTCGCTCGCAAGATTTACAGAATTTTTCTATTAGATTTTGTATTGACATAGTACGGACCGAATTATTATTTGAAAAATCATTATTTTACAGTGTGACTAGTAGATAATATAAAATAACTAGTATTAAATATCAGCAGCTCTACGGCCGTTATGATTTGAACCAGGTTCAAGACGAGTTGAAAAACGGCAATTTTTGAGTTGAACTCGGTTCAGTACTGAATTGGTTTTAAACCAAGTTGGTGCAACGAGTCGACTTGTGCAACCAAGTGAAACGTTCTTTTCCTGTCTAAACGAGGCGCGGAAAACCAACAATTCTGCAACATCTAGAAGTCTTGGGGGTTTAACAATGCTTCATTTAAGCTGCTCCTTATTGAGAAAATTTATACTCCGAGACAATATCTGAAAATTGTCTAAAACTAAAATATGATCAAAATCAACACAAATAATAAGCGTCATTACGAGCAAAATTATATAATAAACTATCTCTAAATTATTTTACGGTGTTCAAGTGTACTTTCTGATAAACTATTACAATTAAATATTTTAACTAATTTCGTGGCCCGCTTGACCAATTAATACAATACAATTAATTAGGCTTTTTTGGTTGAGATGAAAAAAAAAGAAATGGCAAAAGGAGGGAAAACTCATAAGGTGGGGTTGAGATAGGAAGTTGATGTTCTAGTGGATGGAAGTCACGATACCTTAAGTGGTAGAGCAGCGGCGTATCTAGCCGACAATCGGGTTCGAATCCCGCTCGTGCCATTAACTTTTTTCATCCCAACCAAACAACCACAATTAAATATTTTTGTTAATTTCATTATATATCGTGTCCCGAGTGACCAAATAATTTCAATTAATTAATCTTCATGCAAGGTATTGGTTGAAATAAAAAAGCTAGTGCCACGACCGGGATTCGAACCCACAACTTCGGTCAAATACGCCGCTGTTCTACCAGCTGAGCTATCGTGATCCACTCCAACACCAGCTTCCCACTTCAACGAACCTTTATAATTGTGGTTTACGCCTCTTTTAATGTGTTTTCCATTAAAATAACTATGTTGTATTTATCATAACGACAAAAACAACACACTTCGAAATCTAAAAAAAAAGTCCTGTATTTCTCTTTTAGAATATAAATAAAACTCTTAAAATTTCTTATTATCTGATTTTGATGGCACAATATTAATGAATATTGTTATGAACTATCGGGACTTATATATTTATAACCAGTAAAACCTTTTTAAAATACTCCCTTTAATAAAACTTTATTTATTTATTAACTGCACTTTAAATAAGCAACAAACAGAAATATTGAAATTGTTATTACATTGTGTGAACATGCTCATACGTAGACATAAAGGGCAGGGATTCCGGGATGGGAGCCATTAGTTCACCAACAGGGTAGAGATCGTTTGGCAACTATTAGTTTGCAGAGTTAGGCAATTAAGTTGTCGCCTGCTCAACGTCGCTTCATTCTGGTCGGATACGAACGGGATTTTGAAGTCTGTACGAATTGTATGGTCGGATACATAAAACGGACAATCAACTAGTGTTGGGAGAATTTTGCATTGTAGAGTTTCTAGCTTGTTAAAATTGGACAGCTTAGCGGTTCCGTACACTTTAAGACCGGACGTCCATACAGGCGATAGCAGGCCAGTATACAGTATACAAAAATTATATTTTATATTCTATCAAAGTATTTCTACTCACTCAAAGTGTTTGTCTTCTGTGTAATTGTGCCATGTCGTGTTGAGAGTGCCAGTGAAATTTTGCTGTTTCATGTTTGATTTTGAAGTGGTGGGGAAGGAAGTGGGTATAGAAAAGACAATTTTGTATAGGTCGTCGGCTTTTTTGAGGTGAAAAGAGCCGACAAAGGGAAACAATGTGTTGGTAATGTTTCAGCCACTTTATTCTTTCAGGATTATGTAGAAAGGGATAAATGGGAAAAGGAAAATTAGATTGTTGGACAATTGGACTATGCGAAAATTATTTGATGTGTGGAATGTAATGTGATGATATATGTATGTTATCTGTATTGAATTTGATTAATGATGTTGGCGTAGCTGCGACTGAGTTTGCATGTATCTGTTCTGTAATTGATACTGTGTTTATCCTTGTTGATGTAAACCATTTCTAAAAAATTACGTTTAAATTTGTTTTGTTCTGTATGTAGTATTTTTGGCTTGTTGAAGTCAAAATTGTATTGTTGTTCAAAGTGGTGGGTAGCGAGTGCTGTAGGATTTTGTTTGAGTTTTTTGCAATCGTAGATATGTTGTTTTACTCTCCTGTCCAGATATTGGGATGTTAGACCAATGTACGTAGCTGGACAGTTTAAACGATTGATCTTGTAGATTACGTCAGATTTATTTGTAATTGGTGTGGGGTCTTTAATTTTGGAAAACAGTGTTTGGATTGTTTTATAATTTTTAAAAGCTATTTTGAAGTTATCGGATGAGAGAAATTTGTTTAATTTGTGTGATAGGCCTTGAATAAATGGGATAGAAATGTATGTTGGTTTGTATGTATTTAATGTATGTGTTGTATTTAATATAGTATTGTTAGTAATAGTGGATGCTGTTCGTGTTGAGTGGTAATTGTTGATTATCCTGTTAACTATGTGTTTAGGATAGAGATTGTTTTGGAGGATCTGTTTGTATATCTTTATGTTCTTGTCGTGAAATGATTCATGGCTTAGAGTGATCATTCTGTGAAGTAGCCCTTTGGCCGTGTTTATTATTGTATGAAGAGGATGGTGAGATGTAAAGTTGAGGTAGCGATCTGTATTTCTTGGTTTTTGATACCAATCTGTGATTAATGTGCCATCAGGTTGTTTTATTACGAGTGTATGTAAAAATGGTATTTTATTGTTGTTTTCTATTTCATGTGTAAATTGTAAGCGTGGGTGAAAGCTATTAAATGTATCTAATGTGGTTTGATATAATATTGACAGCTGTACCCACAGATCAAATTCGATTTAAGTCGTTTGTCGAGGTACAGTTCTAGGTATCGTGGGAAGATTATTGAGATTTAAAGGAGGAAATTTTTTTTGTTAAGAGTGAAACAATGCATTTAGATTTAGTTTCATTAACCTTGATTATCCTTTTGCGGAGCCAGGAGTCGACTTAAGATTTCCTAAGTAGAACTTAAATATATTGCGTGTATAACAAGATCCGAGAGAAGAACTATAGGTTCTGGTTTGTAGGGCAATACCTGGTTGATACATCTTGCGGAAAAGTTTATGTATTCATAAAATATTAGTCAAACGTAAGGTTTGAGAGGTTGTTTGACAAGTTGCTCTTCCGATAAGCTTTTGTCTTTCAGAAGGTTAGCTGTATTAACATAAAAAGTTAGAATTTATTGGTTCGTCAAGCCTATTCCAAATCGTAAGTTACGAGAGAAAAATGTAGTAAACATTTCTAGGCCGTATAAAAAGTCGTTCATTTCGAAGGTTCAATCTTCCGAAATGATTATGTTAACCATGAAAACATTTTATATTCACATATTTTGCATATGTGATATTCTCCTCGAAAGATGAGGAATTAAACTTTCGCTTTATCTAGACTAATGTATAGTCTCGGGTTTTATGGAACGAACTTTACTCATGTAGATAAATATTGCTAAAAAGAACAAAACAATGCAATTTGATAAGTGTATATTACTGAGTATGTATATGTAATGATGCATTACTGATTTGAAACGTTTTTCTTAACTATTTCACTTTAAAGTGGATTGCATTTAAATTCGACTTGATTCTTTAAAACTTATTTAGATATGCAAAGTACGGAAGATAAACTGCCCAATATTATTTTAACCATAATAATACAGTATAATTAATCCATCTAAATTAATAAATTATACGTTTGAATTTATTTAAATTTTTTCGATTGATTACCAAGGATTTTATGCGAATCTATAAGTACTTCTACGTGACTTCCGTTCAAGAAACCAATAGCCTAAATTCGATTGAATTCGTTTTATCAAGATTCTGACTTTCAAATTAATTTAAAACCTGGCAATTCAATGAAAAATGGAGAATATCTTTAATACGCGAGCAGGATTCTTACCTTCTACTTATATTATTCAAATTTATCACCTCTCTCCGAGTACGCTATTTAAACAAATCATTTTTATCAAGTGTAATGGCTATTCCTTAATGCAAATTCGTGATCCTTAAATCATTCCAGACGTCGGAGAAATTTATAGTTTTATGTATGGTATAATTCGTAAAATCGGATTGAAGCAAATTCGCATCACCGCTTATTCTTGAGTCGCGCATTTTGGTATCTCGATACTTATATACTTATGCAGCATTTCCATAATAAAAATTTAAAGGTTTCAGTGTTTAAAATTTTTTTTCGATGTTTAGCGTAGCAGGACATTGTTCTGTGGTGAGATAAGGATTATCACTTTTTGTCTTTATTTACAGAAATATATTTTAGGACATGTTGGCCTTAAAAAATCCTCTACTACTACTGCTGCTCCTATCGTATAACTCTTCTTTAATATAGAAATAATTAAACGTTTGTTTTGTTAATCATAATAAATAACAAAAACAATAAAATAAATTTGTACATTTACGTATACATGATCTTCGTTTGAATACGGTCCGAGACAATTAAAAAAAAAAAAACCGGGAATTTTTGAGTTGAACTCGGTTCAGTACTGAATTGAGTTTAAACCAAGTTGGTGCAACGAGTCCGACGTGTGCAACCAAATTAAACGTTCTTTTTCTGTCTAAACGAGGCGCGGAAGACCAACACTTCCGCAACATCGAGAAGTCTTGCGGGTTTAGCATCGTTCATTTTAGTATCCCCTTAATTTCGTAAATCTTTCTTCACCGAGACAATATACGAAAATTATCAAAAAATAACAAAATAAAAATCAACACAAGAATACGCTTCGGAACTAGCATAACTAAGTAATTTACTATCTCTCAATGGTTTTACGGTGTTCAGATGTATTTTTTTTAAACCGTTACGATTAAATGTGTGCGCTAATTCCATTACATTTCGTGGTCCGATTGACCAAATAATTTTTTTCAATTAATTAATCTTTATGCGAGGTATTCGTTGAAATGAAAAAGCTAGTGCTACGACTAGAATTCGAACCCACGACCTTCGGCTAAATACGCCGCTGTTCTACCGCTTGAGCTATCGTGACTTCGATCCATTCGGCACCAGCTCTCCATTTCAACCTACTTTTCGAATTTTCTTTCTTTTTTGCCATTTTTCTGTAGAGCAGCAGCACATTTACCGTGTATCGAATTCCGCTCGTGACATGAACTTTTTCATTCCTACCAATAACCTTACATAAAAATTCTTCTTGTTCTTACATCTAAAGAACAATAATTCATAGAAATACCTTGGTCAATTACCATTAAAACGTAACTGGATTAAAATGTAATAAGTAAAAAAACCATCACTTTCCTTGGCCACTTCGCAAGTCCCTTAGAATCCAATCTTGATTACACGACATTTAAAAATGGTAGAAAGAGTGAAATTCGAATGGTTGTAAGTTGAGATAAAACGTTGGTGTTCCAGTGGTTCGAACACTATAGCTCAAGCGGTTAGAGCAGAGGCGTGTTGAGTCGAATGTCGTAGGTTCGAATCCCTTTCGTGACACTGACTTTTTTTTATCCCAACCAAGACCTTAGAAAGTATAATTAATTTAATCTATTGACAAAAGTAACTCCATCAATTGACTACGAAAACGTTAATGGGTAGTTCATAATTTGAACCCACTTCAGAGATAAGCACGTTGTTCCCCATTTTTGTTTTGTCGAACAATTTTTTTCGGTATTCCGAATCTATTGAAGATTCATCATTCTTTCATATAAAAGAAATACGGTTTGGAGGGAAGTTATTAGTTCTATTGCCGGAGAATGAAAATTACGGGACTATTGGAAAATTACGGTCTTTGTCAAAAAAATTTATCATTTTCTGCAACACTCTGCCTAATGGTAATACGATATAATGAGTATAAATTCATTGTACGATGTATTGAGTAGGTTGAATTCTACCTCATAAAATATACAAATTGACTGGCTTAGTTTGCCTTATTAGAAAAACCAAATCAAGACAATTTTTGTCGTCAATTTATCTGCTAAGGTGGGAACCGTAAACAAAGTGAAAACACGCTTTTAAAAACCTACACTTTATATTGTTATGAAGTGGACATTCGATGGCCGTTTAAATTCAACCCATGGTCATAGTTTGAACCCTGTACAAGATAAATTGAAAAACGGTATTTTTTTAGGTGAAACCGTTTCAATTTAATCCAAGTCGGTGTAAAGAGGTTCTGAGGGTGATTGAATTCCACAGTTCGGACAAATTTCTTATTTATCAAATTTATGATTGTCTTTTCTCAAAATAGAATATAAATTTTTAAAATGTGATTATTGATAGTAAGCAAAAGACATGTGATATCGTGCCAAATATGATACTTAATAATTTTTATAGTTTTATCATTATCTTGATTATAGTCAATAGTATACTAATTCTTTGTATACGGTTTTACTCTGGTATATTTGATGAAATCCCGTCTGACCTTTTCAGGGAAACGTATGATCTAATCAACGGTTGGTTCTTTTAATTGGTCGTGCCATGTCCTGAAATTCATGCTCCAGTATCCGCCTCGTCATCCTCATCAGTTCGTTGGATTGGAAAATTTTTGGTCGTTTATTTCTCCCGTACCATCCAATCCGCTCCAAGGGTTTACAACGTAATTCGTCACGAGTTTCTTATTCAGTTTGTCGTTTCTCAAAAACATACCCAACAAAACGTCAATATAGACTTTACAAACAATGTCTTTTCTGGCCTTCTTAGCCTTCAAAGCTTTTACTTACATTTTCTGGGGGGTAATATCGAGAATTGTCAAATCTCGAGAGGTCGAATAATTTTTAAGTTAACATTTCGATAAAAAAGTTTTCGTACAGTTTGTGAGATAATATTTTATTTTGGAAGGAGCTATTAATCAATTATTTAATTAATTTAAAACCATCTAGATTAGATACGTTTCCTACATCATTTTCCCTTTAACCCTTTTACGGTGAAGTCTGGTCTGATTGTTGTTTCAGACTTAATTAAACGAGTCAAACCCTTTTGTCCAATCTATTAGTAACGCCTAAGTCCTTAGCGCCCTAATAGAACAATCGTCCAGATACGTTAGAAATCCGAATTGTCATGACTTACAATTAGAAAACAAATGAAAATAACTATTCTTTTTTTTTACGTTAAATATTGCTGTCTTAGGGTTCTTCTAAAAATCCATTATATTTCGTGGTCCGATTTGACGAAATAACATCTTCCAATTTGTTAATCTTTATTTAATGTATTGGCTAAAATGAAAAAGCTAGTGACACGAGCGCGATTCGAACCCACGATCTTCGGTTTGATAATCCGCTGCTCTACCACTTGAGCTATCGTGACTTCGATTCACTCGGACACCAATTTCCCATCTCAACCAACTTTTCGAATTTTCCTTCAGCCATTTTTCTGCAGAGCAGCGGCATATTTAGCCGAAGGTAATTTTTCAGTTTCAATACAAACCTTACATAAAATCCCTTCTTTAATTTGAACTTTTTAGTAGATAATTATATCCATATTTAAAGCTAATTTCACAATTTTATTACACCGAAACATCCTTAGTAATAATTTAGGATCTTTTTTTATCAAATGTATAATAAGATATTCATCTTCATTTTTTTCTACAAATTAACATAAAAGATTGATTGATACAGTTGAATTATGTCAGGTTTTTTTTTATTTTAAATTTATGAAGGCATTCAATCGCATAGGATCATGTTTCGCCTTGATCATAACGGGTCCTCACAACAGCTGTTTACATATTACTTCTGTACATTCCTTCTCTCTCTCTATTCCTGCATCAGCACACGCGTGTGCCCGTTCCATTTATATCTTCTGTATCCAACGCGTTGATATCAGAAAGTCAAATAGTCTATTGAGCACAGGAGGGTCATCGCCAAGAATCTCCGCTAATTGGCTTGGGAGGTTATGTGATCTTCTTTGTTGCTCTAACTTAGGGCAATTGGTCAAGAGATGTTTTATTGTGACCAATTCCCTGCCGCAATCGCAGACTGGCGCCGGTTCTTTGCACATAAGGTACCCGTGGGTAAGCCTACTATGTCCGATTCTAAGTCGTGTCAACACCGTCTCTTCGTGCCGCGAGTCGCTCACTGAGGAGCTCCAAGGGCCCACATTTGGTTTAATCTCCCTAAGCTTGTTGTCTCTCTCTGCTGTCCATTCCTCTTGCCACTTCTGCCATATGTTTTTTTTTTTTAAGTGGGAGACAAAGTCTGTGTGGGGAGTGTACGTAAGTGGGGTCCCATCAATGGTGGCCCGTTTTGCAGCAGAATCTGCCTGTTCGTTGCCCATTATACCACAGTGTGCTGGGATCCACACGAAAATTACCTGTATGCCAGCGAGTCTCAATCGTTCCAGAGAGAGCAATATCTCCTGGACCAGCGGTTGCATAGTAAATCGGTTTTCCATTGCTGAAAGGGCCGATAGTGAGTCTGTGCAGACTAACAATGAGTTGCCTATGGGCGATACTATGCTAAGGCATTTGCTGATCGCCGTTAGTTCGGCAGTATAATTGTTGCATACATTTGGCATCCCTAACCATCCCTATGTCAGGTTTAAAAATTGACTTAGGCAAAGGAGAACTTCTGACTTAGTACAAATAATACAGACTTCTTTCATAAGTGAATGTATTAAAATTAGCAAAACATTCAGAACAGTAGGTAGATTTTCTAATGGAAGGAAATAATTTTCCTCAAAAATGTAATCGCAAAAAATACGGACATATTCACCTTTGGTAAAAAGGTTCTCATTTCATCTTGCCAATTATAGCCTATAAAAACGATCAGATTTCTGCCTATAACAGAATAATGTGAATCATATCGTATAAACTTTATCCTTCGCAATAATAATACTGTATCTGCTATTGCATTTTGTAAATTTTGCGTATCTTTTATTAATTATTTGTTAAAATAGGATTAAAATACTTGCCCAATTAATAACTTGCATTGGTAATTATACAAAATTAGTTCAATTTAGATTTCAAGCACTGGCGTTCTTATTATTCTTTGTAGTTCAAGTTAAACAGAAGGGCTTGGTCCTCTTAAGTCGTCTCAGGTAGTTGTAAATGAAACCGGTTTGCTTCTATGTTTAAATGTCGTTGGAAGTCTGATTTATGGTGTTGGGTAAATCATTTTGATCTTGGAAAAAATGTTGGGCATCCTCGGGTAGAATGAATTTTATTCTGTACGTTCCAAGAGGCACCAACCATGTTCTGTAGTTGTTATGTTTTGCAATTTTTGTTATACAGCTTTTCCTCTTTTTGCAATATTTATGAATGATTTTCTTCTTGATTGACATATGGGCTTGTGTTCTGAAAATCCAACATAGTCCAATTAAGGTTTTCAGTTGAGATAAAAAAAGTCATCGGCTCGAGCCATTTTTAAATTAAGGTTACTTTCACTAAAGCTCTCAGTGGCCATTTCATTTGTCGCCGAGAATCAAATAGACTACGCGACATTTGAAAAATGGCAAAAAAGGTGGGAAAATTCAAAAGGTGTAGTTGAAATGGGATATTAGTGTCCGACTGGATCGAGGTCACGATAGCTCTCAAGTGGTAGACCAGCGGCGTGCCAAAGATCGTCGGCTCGAATCCCGCTCGTGCCACCGACTATTTCATCTCAACCGAGGCAGTTGAGGCCCTAAAGTTGATCTCACTCATTAAAGATCAAAAATTTCTTACCATAAAGAAAATATATTTCTAAAACTTACGTCCTGCCAGACCGAACCGCACTATCTCCGAACAAACATTTCAATTCTGTTAACTTTACTTTTTGACCAATTGCCAACCTTGTTTTTGAGAGGATGCTTTTAAGTGAACACTTGACTTCTAAAAATCTAGACGAAAACCGTCTCGTTTTGTAGTTTTACTTGTTTTTCTGTTAGTTCACCAATGCATGGCAAGCAAGGAAAACCTGGTGAATACCCGAATGAAATATTTTCATGAAATAAACTTAATTGTCTGTATATTGTTTAAATGACGTTAAATTAACAGGAACGTGATGCGTTACGTAATTATTAGATGCGAGTTTGTTACATATTATTTAGTAAAGTATTTAAATAATGTGCATTTGATGCATTCCTTTTATTTTTATTCGTATGTGTGTTATACATTTTTTAACATATGGGAAAATATGTGCATACATGAGTGTGTAAAGTTGTTTTATTATTTCACTTAAATATACTTTTGCCATTTCGACTAAACAAGATTGTTAGTCTATTCCATTTAAGAGTATGTCGTGCGTTATTTCTAACCTGGAAAAAATCTTAACTATTTAACCTAATTTTTTACCAATTTTGAAAATGCGTGGTTTTAACCCTCAACTTCTTTAGTGCTCATATTTCCCTTACGTTATTTTAGGTTATTTAATTTTATTTGCGGTACGTAATTAATACTATTGTCTGCCCTTCGTTCTTGATCGAAAAACAAGATAAACGTTTGTTTTATTAGCCAGACTAGCCTTTATACATTTTACAAGCCACCAATAATAATAACATACATAAAATATGTTCATTTATGTGTCAGATAACACCAGATGTTTCATTGTTTAAGTCTCACGAGGGAATACTACGATCGGATTGTATTATAAACTACAGGTTTATTGTATAGTATAATATTGCTACGTTGTAAATATATAAAATGTTATTTTTAAACATCATTATAAACGAAATTAATTTTCCGATTGAAGAATTGAAAGAACTTGCGCACTAACGAAACATTGTATTCATTTTAAAAGAGTTACCGCTTAAATAGGTCATGCCTGGAATATATTTAACCGGACGTAAAAGAGGCCGGCTTTGTAATAAACCAAAAGGGGGGGGGAACTAATGTGAAAACCCTTCGTTGGTTAAAAATGCCCAATCCTGGGAAATGGAGTAAGATGGTGGTAGTTAATGAGAGTGGTTCATTATTCTTTCCGTACTCGCATTCTAACCATTTGGTGGTCGGAAGCTGTAAAATTCGGAATCACCCTTACCGAATATTATTTTAATTTTACTTACATCAAGCAAAACGAGACCTTATTAGGACAATTGTTGAAGTGGTGATGAGCGGTCAGGAATCAGGTATTAAAAATTTTTTTTTCACGTTTCCACTGCGTTTCGACATTTATTCGGGTCATCTTCAGGGAATAAAATGTCGTGCTTTTCTTGCATTCTACTCCACGCAAAGTAGTAGCAATCCGTGGCTAAATCACACACCTTGTTAAGTAGTTTATTATGTAGGTAATTTGCACAAATCAAAAACAAACAAAGAATTCTTAATTTGCCAATTTTTGTCATTACACTGACCGTATTTTTGGAGTGTAATATGTTAACACATATGACAGGGTTTCAATTTATTTTTTGTTCCATTTTAATTTTAATGTCAGTTTGTCTAATAGCGTGCCTTTAATTACCTAATAATTTACTTCTGAATTAGTTGGGACACTTTTTTTTGACATAAACACTGCCAAAAGTCTTAGAATTGTCTGCCCACCATCCAATATTTTCTGTGCACAAATAGCTCTTCCTGTGAAAGAATTATTCCTTAAATAGTAATAGGATGTTTTTGATTTTTCAAAATTGTACGCAAGAATAATTGCGATTTTAATAAAAAGGATTATTTTTCATGGTTTATATATAAACTGACTACTGGATTTTGTATGCAAAAGGATTTCAACAATTTTCGAATGAAAAGGTTTTCAGATATTTGTTATAACTCGGTTACATATTTCTTCAAAATAACGTTTTGTAATGGACAGACCCAAAGTTTAAGAGGAGTTAATAAAAACTGAATGTTACAGTATTGCGCGTATTGCGTGTATATTTTTATGATGTCGTCAAATATAATGCCATTCGAACGGGCCGCGGTGCCTAGGCGTATCGCTCTAATGCTTTATTACCAGCGAGTCCTGCGCTTCTTTTTCATTTCCTTAGGGATTTATCAATTTTTGATGAGTCGGAAGATGGGGTAGTTTCGCCTTTTTCTAACGAAAAAACTATCCTTATCATGAAAAAAAGGAAACGGTCGTTCACTCCTTATCGCTAAATACGGTGGCAATCACGACACTCCCCTCGTCTGAAGTATGTCGCCCAGGAACACCTTTTCTTATCAGGGAAGAGTTGATTTCCAACGGCAGCTGATATGTGGCACCATTAAAACGTTCATTTTTTGACTTTTTCTTCTTTAAAAAAATCTATTTTCTCTCTCTAACGATGAGGACAAATGGCAGATCACATTTGCCGAAATTGTTTTAAAATTTAATATAAGAGTAAATTACATGACGGTAATCTAGTGAACTGTAAATTTAGGACACACCCAAATTTTTTGTTGTTGCATTAAAGCTCAAGATTCACGATGATATAAATTATATCTGGTCTTTCATGTTTCGAAGTGTTTGGATGATAAATAAAAATATTCATTTGCAGTAGTTGAAGATTTGTTAAATGTCAGATTTGTCTACCATTAGCTACACAACGGCCTAGCCGATCGAGATGAAAAGCACGTGCCAATTTGTAACAATTTGTAGAACACATGATAAAAATATTTAATTAGCAATTATCGAAGTTGGTTATTGATTGGATAATTTAAATGTCATTTTTGTTTCAACGATGAATTCATTCTAGTTGGATAAGTAAATAGATTCTGTGAACTGTGTGAAATTATATCTTTCATGTTCAGGTGTTCTGGTCACGAAAGAAAGCGGGCTGCCATGAGCAAAGGGGCCGCTTTAAGCTCAGAATCTGAATAAGGCCATTCGGGCCAGGACGAGGAGAAAAACCAAATGAAATTAGGTCGGTGGAGCGGGGAAAAAGGTTAATTATTACTTCAGACCAAGGAAGAAAAACAAATTATTTAGCCAATTTCCGGACGTAAACTTAATTTGAGGAGTGCGAGCCTACTCCTTCAGGACAGACCAATTACACGGTGGTCATCGCTCAAAAGTGAGCTTTCAATGGGCGAATCATTTTTCCAAAGGAGGCCCTTTGGGAAAGCTGCCGCTTTTCCGGGAAAGAGGAAGACACCGAGCTATTACCGCGGTTCGACGCGTGAGACGCCTTTTCCCGCAGGCGAAGGGCCATGAATCAATCAATGCTTTCTCAGCCTGTCGAGACTGGCTCGACGTCCATTCATTATCGCGCCTCCAGATCAATGCCCCTGCCCCTTCTTTGCTCAATTGCCAACCAAATTGAATACCTTTTGAAATTTTGAATGGAGGAAATGGAGGCAGTTTTCACAATGGCGAGACACAAATCGTCCAAAATTAATAAGAGCCAAACCGTCTTGGCAAGAACGGTCAAGGCTGTGATAACATAATTTCAAAAGTTTGAAGGACAGTCCTCAACTCAGAAAATAATAATTATACAATTAATTATTCTTGTTATGGTCTTGTAAGGTCTCGTTTGAAATAAAAAATAATATCACGAGCGGGATTCGAACTTACGGCCTACCTGGTTAGAGAAGTGGCATATTTAGCAGAGGTCATCGGTTCGAAACCCCGCTCTTGACACTAACTTTTCATCTCAAACCAAGACGTTACAAAACAAGAATAATTAATTGATATAAGTAATTTAATCAATTAGATCACTAAGCATAAATGGTTTAATAATTAATTGTGCATTTTTAAAAATTGATTTTTCTTTTTAAGATTTCCTCTTTGTTCCACTCAGGGCTACGTTTTCAAAATTTTGTATAACTATTTCTCTTAGTATCGTCGTTATTAGATTACCCATCCCATCCCCCTCCATATATATATATATATATATAT
>CM077103.1:28845319-28886667 GCA_039619505.1 Cimex hemipterus | reverse complement strand
CGTTCCCAAGTTGTCGTATATATATATATATATATATATATATATATATATATGCGAGAGGTTACGTCATGGTTTGTATTCTTGGTCAAAGATTTTGTGCAATGTCGTTCGTACCATGTCCATTGTTTACTGAAATTGACTGATGTGTGATTATTATGACAAATATATTAGTTTGGTGCTGTTCTTTTTTTTTTTATATGTGCAACATTACGATCTTAGCGTGAATCCCTTTCACACGAAACAAACTCGTTTCCTGGCAAGTGTAAAATAAAAATGAAAAACAATATTTGTCCCACAAAATCAAACAAGTTAATGGCAAAAGACAAATGTTGGAACCTGATCCAAATAAATTATAACAAGGTCTTAAAAAAAAAAAAAACAATTAAATATAATCAGATATGAAAAAATAAAAAATAAAATATGTTATAAGTGACATACGCAGTTATCTTCTTGCTATTCAATAAAAAAGGCAGGTGCTTTCGAGTAAATTGAAAGCGAGTCCTTCCTCGTCATTTCGTAGCTCAGCTCGCACTGCCCGAGCCTGCAAATTCTAAATCTAATTGCTTATCCTTTGAGATAAGCTCCCGTTTTTAAAAATATGGTTATAATGTACATTTTTGATTGTGTTATTTAGGCCTGTTGGGGTTTTAAGCAGAGTCTGCCATTTAGTTAGAGAAATGTGTTTTGAGCAATGTTGCACTGTGTTTTGCGAGTTTGGTTCGAGTCTGTTCTTTCCTTTGTTACACATTTTTCAAAATGGTTGACGTCTTTTCTTTACAATGTTCAAAGGGACCTGTGAATCACGCGATTACATTGTACAACATCTTTAACTTAGAATGTGCATAAGTATAGCTAAATAGAAAAATTATGATAAAATGTATTAATTAAAAGTTTTAAGTTTAGACATAATAAGTCCTAACCTCTTCGTTATGACCACCTCTTATATGGAGATATAAGCTCGTATGTTATTTGATTTTTATTCAGGCTTTAATCAACCAAACGTTGGTCTATTGGGGCCATGTTTTCCCCTTGGTAATATGTTGGCTTAATGAGAGCGAGGGAATTAAAAGAACTAATTGTTGCTGGAAATGGGGGTCGTGTCAGATTAAACCTAATTTTCTTTTTGGTTTTATTATTAAAAAAGGCACATTAGAAAAAACAATGGGCTTTCTCGTCTGTAATTATTCACTCGAGCCTTCATGGAAAACAAGCTTTTTTTAAATATATTTCTTGCTGTTATGTTTAATAACCAAATACCATTAAAATTATGTAAAATTATTTTAAAACTAGCATTTAATAGTGATCATTTACCTGTTATTTATTGTAACTAATTAGACTTTTAACTAAGGTAGTGGTTGAGATGAAAAACTAGTGTCTCGAGACGGATTCGAACCCGCTACCTTTGGCTCAATGCCAATTCGAAAGGTTTTAGGATGAGGTTTGGAGTCGGTGTCAAAGCGGATCGAAGTCACGATAATTCAAGTGAAGGAGTAGCTTAGAAGGGAAAGGTCGTGGGTTCGAATCCTGTTAGTGGCATTAGCTTTTTTATCTCAACCAAGGCGTTAGATAAAAAGTATGCTTAGTTAAAATTATTTTGAAGTGCTTATTGTAAGAACTTTGATATAATGTGGACTATGAAATTTTATTTATGTTTAAATTAACTGATAAAATTAGTTCTTGTAAGTACAGATTTAAGATATTTAAGGCTCAATTAAGTTTTAAAATTTGAAGAAATAATTCGGGATCAGGCGAAATGCTTCTACCTCCAACCGTACCTCAGTGTTGTAGTCATCCCTTCCGTTGAAGGGTGGGAATGCTGCTCTGCAGCTTTGAAAAAGAAAACTCCAGCGATTCCCTTCACCTATTTACCATTTCCTAAAATCATCTCTGTTCCGTGGGTACTTAAAAGTACAAATCGGAACGTCCTTTTCTCTCATAATATATGACGAATGGGGTGTAACTCAATGCAACACCATCGGTCCCATCAACAATTTAGTACACACTGCAGTCAGGCATATTTCGCAAGTTATTTTTCACTTATTGTTTCCAACATTCATAAATTTATAAAACAGTCTAAAATAAATGATATCATAGAAACCTAAACACTGGCAAAACTAAAAAGTTTTCTCAAACGTGTTTTTGTAATAATGTGTGTTGACCGCACATATTTTCCATTCTTAGTTTATTTTAAATTTTTCATGAAAACCCCTAAATTTGAGATGCAACCAACTCCCTGTGCATTTAGTTGCATCAAGACTACTACCTTATCAACAAGACTACTGGAGAAAAGAGTAAAATAGCCTTGGAACAAATTGAAATACCTACCCAAACCGGTCATGTTTAACATGCTAACGAACCACTCTCGAAATATCGCTAGTTGGCAGATACCCATTATTTGGAGGTCCAATTTAGTTTCTATTAGTGCTAACAACGAAAGATCGGACCACTGCTGTAATCTTCGGAGGCGGGTTGTTGTCGCGGATGGCACGCCGAGTTTGAAGCCTCAGTCAATTCAGCTCCTTATTGAATTACGGCTTGTGCTTAGCGTCAGCGATGTCGTTTTCATTTCACGCCAATTATCACTCATCGACGCGACGCTTTGGCACTTCCAGGGACGAGAAAGAAACCTACCATATCAACAAGACACCTTTGCTCTTAAATTACTATCTAGCGGAACCAACAGAAACCCTAAACATTGACTCAATTCATCATTCTCGTAACTTGAAAGCAATAATATTCCCCTCAATTGCAAAAAATACGTTTTTCGATAATGTTCAGATCGTCCGTTGTTCCCAACAATTTAAAATTATCATTCTTTCTTTATGACAGAAGGGCGTTTATTTCATATATACATATATCGAAAATATCAGCTATATGACACCCTGTATAGTTATTTATATGTTACATATTATTTATCTCGATCCCCTTAAATGTTTTCCCTGTCTAGCTGCTGAAATATTTATTTACCTCTCATACTTCTTACATGTTTTTTTTTATCTAAGAACTTATTTATTTATTATACACGCTGTTACAGGGTTCAAAGTCACCACTGCCATGGTGGGTTCACTAAATAAAACGTACATCAGTGCCACCAGATCAAGGTTTCTATCTTCAGATATTAAAATTTTAGTGTTTTTAGTCTCAAATCAGATTTTATATAAAATCATAATTTCTCAACTTCGGCCTTATTAAAATGTAAATCTTCCCTTTATTTCCCAAACTGCATTAAATTTTTCACAAGACATTTCCGTTCAAAACATCGCGGTCTTGAATTTTTCAGCAGCCACTCAAAGAATAACAAATGACAAAATCTTTTTTTTAAATTCAAATTCTGGCTCGTGCAATTACTTCTATCAAAAGTTCGCGGATTTCACCAGCCTTATTTTTAAGCATTCCAAGGTTATAGTTATTTTATTTATTTAATTCATTATATTTCCTGATCCGATTGAGTAAATAACTTCGTTCACTAATTAATCTTTATGTAAGGTATTGGTTAAAATGAAAAGGACAGTGTCAAGAACGGGGTTCGAACCCATGACCTTCACCTCAATACGCCGCTGCTTTAATCACTTAAGCTGTGTTGACACTTTTTTTTGTTGTGGGAAAATTTCCTTTGCAAGGTTGAAAAACGTGATGTCGATCCCAAAGAGGGCAGCAATCCAAGAACTTCGTACATTTGTTAATTGGTAACAGAGTTAAGATAAGTTATTCTCAAGTGATGGCCAGCCAGGAAGTCTAATTTGACCCAACTAGATTTTTACATATGTGGAACTCTGGAAAGTGCAGCGTACAGCATACCCATCGCATGGAGGGAACAGCTCATAGAGAACATTGAAATTATATGAAATGGTATAAGGGAAAGAAAGAAGTCCCGGATGTAATCACGTCTGTTGCTCGACTTTCGCGCTTGTGCATTCATTGCGAAGAAAGGCATTTCGAACAACACATAAGTTAATTTACAAAAAATGCTTAATTGCATTAAGTTCCATTTTCATTGTAATTTTTTTATTAGGTACTTTTTATGAGAAGATTAATTTTTGTTATGAACTACTAACTGTTTTTATTAAAGATATGGCATGTACGATGTTCTTTGGATGCTGTTCTGGTTGTGTTGGATATCACTTTTTTCAACATTGCAATGAAGAGATTTCACTGAGAAAAGTTAAAAAAAATGTATGTGAATATGACTTTTGAATACTTATAAAATAAGGCAACTTGGGTGAAATCTTCGAAAATTTGATGGTAAAGTTATTCCACGAGCCACAATTAAATATTTAAAAAACAACTTGATTTTTGCGACTTGTTATCCTTTGAACGGCTACTGTACGACTTTTTCAACGGTAATGTTGTTACCTTATAGAAAATTTAATCTAGTTTGCATTTTAAGGTCAGATTTGCACTTTCTTTTCTCTAAAGTTGAGAAAGTACAATGTTACGTTAAAAAAAATCTAATTTTCAGATTAATATCACAAAACTCTTAATATTTCAAGAAACAGTCAAGAAAAACCTCGTTCACTCCATTGAACTACGTTTCATTTAGTGAATCCATTAATGCAGTATTGACCTTTAACCTGTATACATAATAATTTATCTAAGTAAATATATATTTTCTTATCTATACAGTTAAGTACATATAATTCATCTCTTGATATCGATGTAATAATTTATCTATTTATACTGATTTATGTCGCTAGCTACGTACATACTAATATATTTATCTACTTTGCTACTTACATATTTATTTAACCAGCTATCTCAATGTTTGTTTTCTACCTATCCACCTGTATATTATTTATGCTCATATCTACTTCCTTATTTTTGTATGTATAGCTATTTACGTATTTGTGTATCTATCTACATATTTGTTTATCAGTCTAATTACTTTTTTTAACTATCCGTATACACTTTGTTTTAACGATATAGTCAATTACATATTAACATTATTTATCTAAGTTATCTATTTAAACATTTATTCATCCATCCCTCTACTTACATATTAATTTATTTATACTGCTAACAACATACCTTGGTAACAATTTCACTAAGTCCTTGAAGATGAAGCATCATGTAGAGAGGAGGCCAGCATCGCTAAATACGCCGTTAATAGTCTGGACCTCTCGGAAAAACGGTGGTTGTTGTCTGGATTCCCGGACACGTCGGCCTGGAGGGTAACGAACGCGCGGACGAGGCGGCGAAAGCCGGTACGTCCCACCCTCCAGATCGGACCATCGCGATCAGGCCCCCTGACGCTAAGCGCGCAGTTAAAAATATGATAAAGGAAAGATGGCAGCGTCAGTGGGCGGGATCGTCGGAGAGGCTCTTGCGAGTCAAGAGCACGACCGGTAGATGGCCCTCAGAGAATTTGAGCAGGACACAAGGGATCGTCCTCACCCGACTGAGGATTGGCCATACTCGGTTGACACATGGGCACCTGCTTATGGGCCAAAGCCCGCGCAGAGAAAGGTTGCTCGATGTGTCCCACATAATAGAGGCGTGTCATGCCTTGGCTCCTTACAGAGAGCGTGCAGGCATGCCGCCGGATTCAAGAAGAGTCCTCGAACACGGCAGCGAGTTTCTGAGTCCCCTGTTCCGCTTTTTAGGGGAAATTGTTTTTTTTTATTGTATATAGTATGTGTTATGTGTCTTTGTGTTTTGTCTGTGTGCAAGTATTTATTGGTGTGAATGGCGAGGGGCGAGGGTGAATAGAACGTCACCATCGCCCCTCTAACGATGAAAGCGAGTGAGTGTGTGTGCGGGGTCGATGGCGGAATATTAATAAAAGTACCCCATCGACCCCAATCTAGGTTAGTTTAATTGTAGGTCGGTGGAGGAATATCAAGTACTCCACCGACCAAACGGAATGAGTGTGCTGTGTGAATGTGTTTAAATGAATGAACGTATTTATTCGTATGAATGATGTGTGTGAACGTGTTTAGAATGTAGACTGAGTGTGGGGCTGAAATGACCTCGATGTCGGTAGCCCCGGAAAAAAAAAATAGTCTGGAGCGCAAAATAATGACCAAAAAGAAGATCCCACTAGAGAAAAAGAAGATGAGATTCAAGAGCACCCTGAGGTCTGTAGTATGTTATGGTGATCAGGTCTGGGGTTACTTATACTTGAAGAAAATAGAAAAGGTGCAAAAATACTTAAACAAGAAACTGCTCTGCCTGCCAGTTAGCACTCCAGCCTTCATCTTATATGAACAATTAATTACGGTTTTAGTTGAGACGAAAAGAAGCTAATGACACGAGAGGGATTCGAGCCCACGACCTTCGGCTAGATACGCCGCTGCTCTACCACATGAGCTATCGTGACCTCGATCCACTCGGACATCAACTCCCCTCCTCATCCTCACGTTACGAGTTTTTCCTCCTTTTGCCATATTTCAAATGTCGATTCTCGACGAACCATTAACTTTTTTCGTCTCAACTAAAAACCGTAATTAACTGTGGTATATTAATTGGTCGAGCAGACCACGAAAATAGTGAATTAACTTCATCTTAAAAATGAGTGCTCACACCACTCTACAGTCACACATGGAGCCTGCATTTGAAAGTACTGAATCACACACCAGACAGATTGGTGCAGTTTATGGCCAACGTGGTAAAAAATGAAGGCATATTATGGCATAAGCAGCTGTCAGAATTAGGTAGTCTGTACAGTATAGAAGTAGGTCGGGAAGAACTGAAATCCTCTGACCTGATTAACGGACGAGCTGTCTCTGGTCTTGTGGGCGAGGGGTAAATTGGTTCAGCTGAACTGCCAACCGTGCGAACAGGTCCACGCCATCATCTGCTTCTTGTTACCTCAACGTCCCCCACTTCATAGGAGTGTGCCCCGTTCTGAGAAAGTTCCGCCCAAGTTACTTTGGTAAACTGAAGCTGCATGTAGAAGAAGTCATAATCCTTAACGGAAGGGAAGCTTGTGATGTACCTCAATTCCGCCCTGCGGTACCGAAAATGCCTGTTTGACATTCAATTTTTAAAATCAAAAGTCATTTTCGGGAAAAATAGGAATTCATTCGTGATTCAAAAATTCATAAAGCAACTCGACAAACCGCTAAGGCCATTGTCAATAAAGCTTTTGCTTCATTCATTCATTATTATCTTTTTAGCTACTCATATACTCCTGCCAACTTATTTATGTAACTAACTACATACATATTTTCAGGGTAATGAACATGTTTATCTTTCGCTTGTTTTGGAACCCATAACAAAAGTCTTTTAACCATCGTAGCTAAATTTTTCAGGGCAAAGAGTAATTTTACGAAAATAACACTAGCTAGATGTGCCTGTAACAATCTAGTTTTATTGTTTATATATTAAAAAACCTATAAAAGTATTCCGTATTCGTGTGTATACTGCCAAGCGAGATAGAAAACGTCACGGTTGGATATTCTTGACTCCACGGACATTCCGATACGATACGCCCATTGTTCTTATCCGACACACCATCTATCGACATTCTTTTGTTTTCAATTGACCAGAAGAAAAGCTATTTTATCATTACGACATCGTTTTCATCGCTTAGGATACGAGTCAAGTTTAAAACAAATATAATTAATAGAAAAAAAAAAGATAAATCAGTAATGAGTCTTGTGAAAAAATACGTGTGTTTATGGATAAAAATCAGCACAGGAAATATTCTCACCCAGACTGGTGAATCATAGCGAAAAGAACTTTCAACACTTTTATCGACAATTTTTAATATGCTTTTTACTCTCTTCGTACAAAATCTAAACCTGTCACATATCCTCTTTTCATCCAACTTCGACAAAGAATCGGAATTATTAAAATACTGTACCTTGGCTAAATATCGCTTTTGTAAAGGTCAGCTGTCAGTCCGACAAATGGTTTATTTAAGCGATGAACCGGATTTTGACATGAGAACGTTACTCATTTATAAATAGATTTTCTGTAACCTCTCTGAGCGAATATATTAAATACTTAGAGGGTCAAAATTGGTTAATCGTAGTAGTTAAACGTTCTCTCGGTTGTTGTCAGGGATGTCGTCAAATAAAATATTTGTAATTTTAATAACAACCTAGAGAGAGGGACGTCGTGTCCGCAACGGTTTTGGCGTTGACACGGCGCCCATCACTGTAATGTAAAGGTCCCGGGTTCGAATCCAGCGGCCCTCCATTTGAACCAGACATACTTAATTTTTTTAACGGTTTGTATCTCTTTACGATGGAACCCGTTTAGGTAATTTAAAACCCGACATACTTACAAACGTTTTTTTTTTCAAAAACATCCGCACCCTGAGGGTTTATACATGAGTGTTGAATATATTTAGGGGTTATACGGTGACTAATCACGAGTGAGTTTTGTAATTATTATTTTCTATAAGAAATTGTTTATTAGGAAATATTTCAAAATCTAAGAACGTAACGAATCATGTATGGTTTTTTATGGTTGATATTATAAAATTGAGAAATGACCAACTAGGTTTTTTAGTTCTGATTAACCTTTGGGAATATTCATGTTTTCTATTATACGACATAATTTGTAATAAGTAGTGGAAACATTTCGTGAAATTCATTCGTCACCAAGATGAATTTCAAGAATTTCAATCTGTCAGTCAAAACCTGATTGACGAATCAGAAAGTTAAATCAACTCCCGAGGCAGAACTTTATAATTACACTCGTACTTTAATCCAGCAGGGAGGAAATAAAGTTTATTATCCATTTAAATAATTAGGGCTAAGTGCCGTAACGACCAAGTTAATAACGGAAGTCGGAATACTTTGCTGTTATTTTGGACACATTTTACAGAGAAACACATTTTTTCTTTTTTAAGTTTAAATTTAATCCAAAAAGCATAATATCGATGGGTTTTTTAAGTAAGTGTGGAATTTATTTAGCAGATACTAGATATTGAGGTTGAAAACCCCCTGTCTGTAATTTCTTAGTGTGTTCGTTATTTTTTATTTTTTTATTTTTTTTTAACTAATGCAAATTTATTTTTAATCCATACGTAACTTTCTTCATAAACTCTACACTTTTATAATGTCATTTAAAATATTGTCTCGGAGATTCTCAGGGGATAACTTTGCCCCGGTGTTGGCAAATGTCAGCCTTTATAAAAACCTCTCCTCACTCTCTTGGTTCCTTCCTGGAAGGATTTTCACTACGGACGGTCGTTCAGGAATTTCATTTGTTCTCTCTCTCTCTCTCTCTCTCTCTCTCTCTCTCTCTCTCTCTCTCTCTCTCTCTCGCCCGGCGGATGTTTTAAACTGAAATATGCGCTTTGTTTTCTGTTCTTTGTTCTTTTATTCATCCCTTTTTGCCACGTTACGATCGTCCAAGAAGCGGAGAGTTAAGATGGGAAAAAGGAAACTATGTTCTTGAAAGGATGGAATATGGTAAAGCACAATATTGCCCGGCATCTTGCAACGAAATTTTCCTAATAGACGGTTTTATTGGAAGAAAGTTTTTTTTTTAGTTTAAACCTGACTAAAACATTGGGGAGGAGGAACATTAAAGAAAATGTGTTTCGTTCAACCGAATTAAGATTCTTGTCGTCAAATTCAATTTCTCCAGCTTATTATTATTAAATTAATGCGAAGCCCTTATATTTGATATGACTTAAATGAAAGAATTTTGAAATGGTCTGTATTTGCACCAATGGTTTCTTCACGGTAATTTGATAAATACACGGTTAAAGATATGAAATGTTCCTGTTTTAATATCAACATTCAAATCTCGAATAAATTATTTGTATTAAATAATTCGCATTTCTCGTATATATTGATTCAATTTTTTTAAACTAAATTATTTAAAAAGCTAAAATAACTACCAGTTACCTAGCTTCTTTGTAATTGGCAAATAAAAGAAGCGTGTTTCGTTTGCGTGAACGCCTCCCGATGTTAATTTGTATCCATTCACTCTTTCTTCCATTTAAACACGTAAAAATATTTTTCCAGAGTTTTTAAGGATGAGTCTCACGTAGGAATCATAAATGTTCTTCCGAGCCTACAGCGTGCAGCACAAATTTACCTTTCATTTGACGCTTTTTCAACGTGATAACAAAGTATAAGTTCAATGTATCAACATGACGTCATATTTGCTTATTGATGCGTTGCTCGTAAATCAAGTCCCCTCGTTATTACATGAAGTTAGAAAATATATTTTTCATAGACGGCCTTCCTTGTCTTAACAGCTTTGATGAAGTACTTCCGTAGATAAAATTTATATATAATAAAATCATTTAAAAAAAAGCATTTTTCCATCTTGTCCATCCTTCTTCTCGGATAGTCTGAAAGGTTAAAGTTGTGAAAATGTGTAAAACTAAAACATTTACATAACCTTCTTTCAAATTTAACAATCAACGTGCTTGTAAAAATTTACCTCAATAAAACGAAATGTATATTTTACCAAATTTTACGTGAAAACCATTTCAGAATGGTCACCATACATCACTGAGTGGTGAGACCCATCAAAATTTTTTTTTCTTTTTGGTCTTATGAAATTTTTCCTTTATGCTTTTTTCTTCCTATTAAGCTGAACATTCGAATAAATAGGAATAGTCATTGTGTTATTATTACATTATATTATGTTACAATTTTTATTATCGATTGTTAAAACCAGCTATGGAAAAAGGGCAAATATAAAAAGCCAGAAAGAGGAAAAGAAATTATTAATAAAATAAAATCCAAAATAATTTTTTATGTTAGAATTTAACAACCTACTTAAATTTTAGCAAAGTTATTCTTTCGTAAAATAGTGGTCAACGGCTAGTGGATTAGTAAATAATTAAGTACTCTTTTAAGTGTAGGTTGTAGTTAAGTATATAAACTCAATTTTTGGATTGCAATGAACGAATCGCTTGATGGTATCCTCGTTGTACAGGTCTTTCTCGGGTATTTGCTAAGGTGACTCCTTTTATTAGATTCTATATAAACGGAATGTAGAGCCAACGTATAATATATGAGAAATACCATCACTGGTGCAATAGTGGGAAATTCAACTTAAAATGGGAAATCCAACAGTTGGATAAAATTCAGAAATGTTATGAATTTTTATATGGAACAGCGGAGATCGGCGGGCAAAAATGTTCCTCCAATGAATCCAGACAATAGTGTATATGTTTACTTTGGAAATTGGTATTTAAGAGTTTTAAGTAGTGCTAAAAACGAACCCGAATCGTTAACAAAAAAACGCCGAAAATTCTCATTGGAAACTATAGTTAAATTAAATTTAGTTGCCACCCAATTGATTTTCTGCCAGTTTACTTATTTTCGCCAGACTGTCTAAATATTAACGTTCTTCCTTTCCGACATCTCCGCTGATTCCTTTAATTCGCAGCGACCTGTTTTGGTCTCGTTGACTTGAGTCCTCGTTTATTAAAGCGGCTGACGGCTCCCCGAGACATTTACATATGAACCCGGATCCGGGTCGCCCTTTTAGGAACAATAGGCTAAATTAACTTTAAGATTCCAAAAGCGAAAGACCCCTTGATTATCACCCCGTGAGAAGAAACCATGTTCTCTCGATTAAATACCAACGCGGACACCGTATTTCTTCTCGTCGAATATGGTCGTGACTGGAATTTTCTTAATGACATTCGTTTACCCAGTTTTCCATCCATATAAAAATCAATCGTTGGGAATTTGAAATGTAACTAAAAATATGTGCCAGCCCGATGGATCAACGAACGATGGTTTGAAACTGGGCCAAACCAAAATATCGGAAAACGATATTCTGAATGTGGAAAATTAATATAATTAGACATAATTTATAAACTTTGTTGTTTGTAATTCATATTTCCCCGGGAATGTGGACTTTTCAAAAAAAAAAAAAAAAATTAATGTAATGGTTTTTATCCACATCCCTGAAGCGGTCACAGAATGAAAGTAAGGTTTGAGTCAGGATTTTGAGGATTTCCTTCCTCTCCCGTTGCAGGCTGTCCTAGTCCGGCTTCGGTCACTGTGTTCTAAAGAGTTCCGCAGACATTGGCCAGATAGCAGAAGGCCATTTAAACAAAAATCCTCCTCTGTGTTCAATTTGTTTTTCAAATCTTCACTGATGAGTAAGCGCGTGGATCCCATTGTGATTTATGATTATATTTAATGACTGGGAGATTTTTTGATTGCCATGATAATTGCCGGTGCTGTTTTGAACCGTTGAGACGATGGAGGATAAGGCTGGGAGCATGTGTGGAGAGATCCGTTCGGTGAGGTCCGATGCTGTGAGTCGGTTAATTCTGCGGCGGTTGAAAGGACTCTTGTGCAATAGATGGCTGAGTGCAGTAACTGGCTAGTGGCCACGTCGGCTCTGTTGAGAAGGTTAGTTGGAGGCTAATGCCGCGAGTACCTTTGCCGTCATTGTCAGTACTGCATAGTGATAGTTGGGAACTCGTCAAGTAGAAGAATCTCGAGGTGTGAAGTGATAACTCGTCAGGGAGCAGTCTGACAGCATGGGTGGACAGTTGATCGAGTGGACGAGTCTGATGGTAGTGGGTAGTGCCTCGCCTTATAATAAACGGCTGTACTCTGATTGTCGGCCGAATAGAGGGCGGGAACAATCCAAAACTGATGGTGGGGTACCCCTATAACTGCAGGTGAAGCACAAAACACAAAATTCCATAAAATACAAATACTCATATTGTACAATATATGATGTTCAAAGGTGTTTTAAGTAATCTTTATGTAAAGTAGTGGTTGAGTTCTCACGATCACCAACTTCCCATCTCAACCCCCATCTCTTCAATTTTCTCCCTTTTTGCCATTTTACAAGTGGATCGAAGTCACGTTAGCTCAAGTGGTAGAGCAGCAGCGTATTTAGCCAAAGGTCGTAGGTTCGAGACCCCCCCCATGACACTGATTTTTTGATCTCTTACATAAAGATTAATTAATTGAAAAAATTTATTCGGCCAATCGGAACGAACTCGTTGGTCGGTTATGAACTTGTATCTTTCAGCATACACTCAATGTCACCTAGCTGTTCTGGGTTTGAATCCTTGTGTTTTTGCTCTACTTCAATTAATTATGATGAGTTTTGGTAATAGTATTTTGACCCATTGTAAACATTCAGTACTAAAAAATAAGGGTATTTTTTTTCAAATCGAGAAACATTCTACATACCTGTATTCGGTTAATCTTAGTTTCGGGAAGTTAGGCATTAATTTCCTATCGTCGCACCGTTAATGATTTTGGATCCCAACCATGCAGCTGAATGTTTTCTCGTTTCCGTTTACATCGTATTTCTCATGCTGAATGTACATTTTTAACAGCATCAGTCTCTTTCGTGATTTTAGATTCCCCCCCCTCTAATAAATAGTAACGTTCTATATTCTGGCGTTAAATCCCGATTAAGTCAGGCTTTTTAATTGCAAAGCCGCACTTCGGTAACAAAGATTTAGACCGGTAGGCCATCTCGCTACGAACCGGGCTACATAAATGTATATTTCACCAAGGACAACATCTATAACCTGGTGGGAGCGCATGCACGCTCGGAAAACAGGCTGTCACTCCCAATTAGGTCCTGCGCCTGTCATGGGAGTAGACTATAAATATCCTACAGTTGATTTAACGTGGACATGCTCCTGTTCCCCCTTATTATCACCACCCTTTCCGTCTGCCTATCACTCGACAGGGCGTAGACCCGCGTACAATTTCCGTTTTACGTTGCTTGTGGAAATTTTTTATGCTCATTGTCATTGTTTTATTGAAATAATATGTTTCTAAACGCTTGGTTCCGTTTTAATTAATAAATGAATTTCAATTTTTACCTTTTAATGGTTGCATTGATGACGAATGTATACAACCACTTAAAAAATGGTCGAAAAGTATCTATTAGATCCTAAAAAATTAAAACAACTATAAACCGCCGAATTCTGGTCTTATGCGTCATATACGATATAGGGTTTGCTTTTTTTTAAAGAAAAAAGCGCTTGTCCAATAATTATTTGTCAATTCCAGTACTCAAAAAATGAATTATAAATAACTTTAAGACTATTCAAATTAATTACGGTTTTTAGTTGAGATGAAAGAAAGTTAATGGCACGAGAGGGATTCGAACCCACGACCTTCGGCTAGATACGCCGCTGCTCTACCACCTGAGCTATCGTGAACTCGATCCTCTCGGACATCAACTCCCCATCTCAACTTCACCTTCCGAGTTTTGCCTCCTTTTGCCATATTTCAAATTATTAAGTGGCCCAGGTTAATTCACAAACTAATAAAAAAATTTTAAAGACGGGCAGCGTTTTTGTCCTAAATGTCTGTAATTTTAATTTTACACATTCTGGGATGTATTGAGTTTTAATACTTAAAACAAATCCTGAAAAACAATTAAATGTAAATAACAGAGCCTGCGGTGTTGTAGTGCACTCATAAAGGGGACATGGCATCGTCGAATTCAATGAAACCTGTTGTTGTTATGCTAGGTTGACATAAACTGCTCAAAAATGAATAGGGGTGTTGCCAATTTTGTAGTATTTACTTTCCTTAGTATTTTTGTTTTATTTTTCTTATAAATTGCATTAAAATTTTATTAGAAATTATTGTGTTTTACTGAAGGAAAATTGAATTATGGGACTTTGAAAATGTTCAATTAATACCGGTTTAATGTCCTCTGTCTAAACCCTATATGCACCAGTTAGGCTGGTTAATAACGTTTGTACTAATTTCATAAGGAATTTAATTCAGTAGATGTTGCACTCATCCATGGCATTAGACTATGTAAAGAAAATAGATGTTAAGAAAATCGCTGTCGTGACCGATTCAAAAAGTATCGTCTTGCACATAGTGAAAATAAGTAGCAATTCGAAACTGGATCATGTAGCAGTACATATTTTGCTAGTGTATAGGGAACTGGTCAACAGCGGAAAAAATATAACTCTATACTGGATTAGAGAGCATTCAGGGATCCGTGGGAATGAGTTGGTAGATGTAAAGGCAAAACAGGCTAGCGATGGTAGACGTTTACTCAAAGTGAGGTGGCTATCTGAGGGGCAGGACTTCATAATGGATCCGCAGGCGGATCACTGTATCTGTCTAGGCTCCCCGTGGTGCCCAAAGCTACCTGGTTTCAAGGATGCAGGCCACTTTCATACAGTGATCACACGGAAGCAACCATGGCTTATGGGGTGCTCACAAACTTAAGATTGGCCTGAGAAAATCTGCCAATTGTGCTTCCTGTGATTGTACAGAGGACATGAACTATAAAAGTACGGAATGCTCAGATTACGAGGATATGAGACAGTATCTCAACAGCGGCATCGAAGCCTTGGTTGGAGTGGTCAGACCTTTTTCATTGGAAACTTTAATTACATCTGGGAGAAGAGACGTATACCATCTAATTTACAGTTTAATAAGGGAAAGTTGTATTGAGGTGTAATTGAAAGGTAGGCAGGCATCGGCTAGGGTCTCTTGTCACCTGCCTCGCTAAGTGGTGGTATCGTTTTTTTTTTTTTTTTGTTTTTTTTTTAATACATATATATTTGATAGTTGGGTAATATCATATCATTAAAAAAATTAAAAAAAAAACAGATGTTGCACTCAGTTGTTGAAGTCGACTGTCTGCGTATGGTGATCGACAAGCCTTCTCTGCAACGCATCCCGAATGTGCTCAATGGAATTGAGGTCTAGCGACAATGGAATGGAAAATTCTCGGGTTTTCTAAACATAGATGAACTACTCGGCCTCTATGAGATTTGACATTGTCAACCGGGAATCGCAAATCCCTGCCAATGAGATCCCTGATTTGAGAGATTGTATTTCTTGGGCATAACGGGCTGGGATGAGATAGCCTTCAACAATATGGAGTCAAGTAGATCCTCCAGTGTAAATCCCAGCCCAGACCCACCGCCACCTCCGAACTGCAATGGTCCATGCAAATAGTTTTATAAATTGACTTGAATTAATGTTGAAATTTAAAAAAATTAATTTTCTATTCAAAGACGATGATGTTTCTTCGTCATGCGTTCGAGAATTGTCTACCCTCCAACTCACCTGTAAAGCTTTAATTAATTATACAAGATTAACTAATATGGACATGTAATTACATTTTGGCAGCCTATGACATCATGTACATGGAAATTAATAACTGAAATTGATTAGAACCAGTTCAAACATGATGATTTACATGGTTAACTTCTATCGTTTCATCATTCTGATCGATATATCTCTCGAAGTTCTACGGAGGAAATCAACGTATTCTTTTTACTGTATTCGGGTGCGATCGTCGTTTAATATAAATTATAATCCAATATATTTCGTAGTCCGATAAAGAAAATAACTTTTTTCGATTAATTAATATTTACGTAAGGTACTAGTTGCAATGAAAAAGCTACTGTCATGAGCGGGATTCGCTCACGAAGACTCAATTCGCTCGTGGGTTCGAATCCCGCTCGTCACACTAGCTTTTTCATTTCAACCACTTCCTTATATAAAGATTAATAAATTATAATATGGAAGGAGGATCATTAATTGGATCGAATATATTTCGGTCTACGGTCTAGAAATTCATAGAAATTATAAATTCAATTTTTATCTCAACTAAAAACCTTAATTAATTGAATGGTATTAATTGTTCAAGCGGACCACGAAAACTAGCGAATAATAATAGATAAACTAAGCAAAGCAATAAATAAAATAAAGAAAACAATCCTTATCCATTTTTGTGCTCCCATAACGATATTTGTGATCAATTTTTTTGGCTATTATTGGGTTGTCCGGAAAATAATGCAGGATTTTGGTATTAAACAAAAAAAAAAGAAACTAGTTACTTTAAAGCAATGTTCTTTAATCAAAATAATTTCCCATACTCTCAATACATTTCTCCCAACGTGTTGGTAATTTATTAATTCCGTCTGAGTAGAATTCAGAATTTTTAGAATTGATAAAGTCAATAAATGCATTTTCCAGTTCCGTTTGATTTTTGAATATTATGTGTTGTAAGTAGTGGTCCAGGTGTCTAAAAAAAGGTAGTCAGTAGGCGAGAGGTCCGGAGAGTAGGGTGGGTGAGGCAAAGTTTCATAGCCAAGCTCCAATAATTTTTGTGACGTTACACGTGACACATGTGGTCGAGCGTTGTCATGCAACAAAATGGGTCCTTTCCGATTTCACTTTTCCAATCGCCTTGAGGTGGTCAGCGACGGTCGTTTTACTGACTTTGAGTTGCTCTGCAAGTTCTCGAACAGTTGTTTTGGGGTTTTCTTCCACCACTGATCGCAGAACATCATCATGAAGAGAGGAAGGCCTTCCACGACCTTCTTCATCTTCAAGGCTGAAATCTCCCTCCTGAAATTTTTTAAACCACCTTTGCACAGTACACTCATTAACACAACCCTCGCCCCAGACTTGGTTAATGTTTCTAGCCGTTTGGGCTCCGCTTCGGCCGAGTTTAAACTCGTAAAAGAAAATCGTACGAAATTCTCGCTTTGACATTATAAGGATGACTGAATTATTTCCAAGTAGCGGAATGCTACAGAAGTAAACAAACAATATCATTTGGAAGAGGATTAATAAGTGTTGACATTCATACAAATGAGTAATCCTGTAAACGTAAACAGAATATTTTATATAGATTTTTTTAAATGAAAACTTAAAATCCTGCATTATTTTCCGGACAACTCAATATATTCCGAATTTAATTTTAACAATACTAAAAAGTTTCTTCTTCAAATTTCTATCATAATTTTCATTTTCGTAAATCTGTTATTTATGTAATGCTTTTATTTATTTATTTATTTTTTTTTTGCAGGTACGTTCTGATATTCAGCAAGAACCAAAGACCGCATGTATTAGTTGTCCTGATACGTAGGGACACTTAATAGGCAAGTACAATAGTAACGAAAATAAAATTTGAACACCCCTGTACTAGAAGAATCATTTCCTCGATAGTGAATATCACGGATTCATTTGTTTTATTAGGTTTTGTAATTGTTTTATTGATTACAGAATAATTATTTTAATCTGTCAATGCATTATTAAGAAAAAAGGTAATAAGTTGTTACATAGCTTTTTATAGTCTATTGGTAAATTATTTTACCATGTTTTATTGAACCCCCCTTCAAACAACAATAATTACATAATTTTTATTATTATTATTATTCAGGTATCGAGAGATGCGGTCTGATGTGATGTAGGTTTCAGAAAAACATTTTCATTATCCTGCCAACGTTTCGATCTTTATTGAAATCATCTTCAGCGCTCAATGTGTTTGTCTTCTGCCATTCTCAATAGTAGACCCTCAACGCGACACGCAAGAATGGCACTAGTGCACTGAAGACAAACACTTTGAGCGCTGAAGATGATTTCAATAAAGATCGAATCGTTGGCACGATAAAGAAAATGTTTATCTGAAACCTACATCACACCAGACGGCACCTCATGATATCTGAATAATTATCGATTAACGGTCACTAATTTCTACGCATTTGTTAAACATTTTGAACCATTGATCTTGTTCTTTTGATTTTCATTAAAATAAGTACGTTGTAATTAATACAACAATAAAAATAAACAACACAATAAGAGTATTGTGGGTGGGGGGGACACAACGGTTTAGACGTTGACGGGCACCCGTCATTGAAGGTAAAGGGCCCGGGTTCGAATCCAGCGGCCCTCCATTCGAACCCGACATACTTACTATTTATTTTAAGGTTTATATCTCTTTGCGATGGAACCTGTTTAGGTGATTCAAAAAGGCTTTTTGTTCCAGCAAACTGACACACTTACATATGGCCCTTTTTCAAATTCGTCTTTGAAATATCCATATAAAACAGGGCCGGTTTTTTTTTTCTTTGAATTTATTGTAAACTTACGCAGTATTATTCAAAACGAAAAGGAAACGTTATTTATTTTTAATATATTAATCTAACACATTTGTTAATCTAGTAATATTGTAATTCTCTTAATGCTCTTTTGTTCTACAATATTTGTATAATTTTGCATCTTTTATGCTTATTAAACATAGAAAATATAGATAACTATATATTGTAATAAAGCTCTTTATTATCCTTCGTAATTTTTATGATGTATAATTTTTATTATCGTTTATTAGGGCTATTTTCGGTTTGTATTAATTTCTAACCGTACAATTTCTTACATTTCAACTAGTTTTGTTTTTTCTTTTCTCTTTTCGTCATCTTTAACATATTAACAACGTAAATAACAAAACTAAATTGAAATTATTATTATATAAAGAAAGAATACGCCAGAAACGTAGACCACATTTTGAAGGAGTCAAATCGAACGTGCACCCTCAAAAATAATCCCCAAATGACTGAGTACAAGTTGTTTATGCTGTTTCCAAACCTTTCCCTGCATGATTGTTGAAATTTCATAACGAAGATTACTCATGAATTTAACGAATTAAGATTATATTAAAGAACATAAGATTAAATGTGTTTTAAGTAAAAATAATTTTTGGCGTTGATGTAAGTTAAATATTAATGTAGTTTTAAATAAAAGCCATTTTGGTGTCACCTACCCTGATCTCTACGCTCTATTGAACTTCAGTTGCTCTGTGGTTTACATTAATAAAATAACTTATCTTGATTTACTTTAATACAATTCATTGTGATTTTGCCAGCGCCGAAGTTTTTCTTTGTAAATCCGACAACGTTACTCACTGAGTAACATTATAATGTAAAAAGTATGTTCTGAGCGGAGTCAAACTGAAATTGATCATCCCGGGTTTCCTTGCTCAGGTTATGTCATCCCTCGACAGATGTGCCATGGCATTATTGCATTATTTTAAATCATGTCAAATTCCTATGCGGCTGAAGAGGTCGGTTGTGTTTTCTGATGTAGTCTGCGATATTATTAGATCGAGTTTTATGCGTTTTAGGATCTTAAATGTTAATTTGTTTAGAGTACCAGCGAGGGGTAGCATATACAGAAAAACATTCAATCTCTGTCGATTTTTTAAACATGTTTTTCAAGGAAAACGTTAAATTACAAGGCTTAGTGGAACAATTGACTTTTAGGGGTCAACGCGCGTCTTATCGCATGGCTTCAAAAAAAAAAAAAATATATGCTGATAAACCCCTTCGAGCTTCCGTTTCCGGCACGGGAGAAGGCGATAACGCCTCTGGAGGCGAAAATTGGCATTTGAAATTTTGATATATCAACAGCCTAAATTCGCGTAAGGTTTTCACCGAAGGTCTTTCGAACGAACCCCTTCAACCCACCCTTCGAGGTTTCCTTTAATGGAATTACTACGTGACGAGAATTACTCTATCGCGAGGCGAAATCAAATACTATAAGTTTCACATGTTTGGCAATTGTCCGACCTGGGTCCGGGACAGGGGAAGTCCATTAGAGCCGAAGGCGGTGGCTTTTGAAGATATCGCATGGTCTTTGGGTCCGTTAGCAAATATGGGCGTTCGTTCATATAGAAAATTCTAGGAAACGTTCAATCGCTGCCAATGAACAAAATTTTTCCCCGTTTCAACAGATGTTTTACACTACTTGATGGCTAGACACATTGTACGGCCCTCAAAGAAATGAATCAAAAAATAATTTAATGAATTTTTGTTATTAATTATACGGAAGACCATCGGTAAGTTCTAGTTGTATAATTTACAATAAATTACCGTCAGGCTTGGAGAATCACCCACCCAGGGTGTAGACAGTTCGCTGTCAGATTTCGATCTTGTACGCTCAGCTGCGGTGGTTGCTCCAAGCGCTACTAGGTTGTTTCAACACCAAGGGAATCAGTTTCTAAAGCCAAACCGATTCTCTCTCTCACTCTTAACTACATACTTTGTTATTTACATAACATCCACTCAGTTTGTGTATGGACTACTAGATATTTCTTCATCATCCCTTTACACGTACTTTTATACAGGGTCAGGCTACTCGCTTGAAAAACTTTGACAGGGAATTTCACATCTCCAGAGTGAGAAAACAGTTCCCCTGTACTAAGGTCCGACTCGCAACACTTTCACATTATTTTTTTCCCCAACTATGTACGATTTTCATCACTCATGTACTCGTAGCTCTTGAATTATTCATTTTCCAAGCGGAGCATAGAATAAAACCGTTAAATTTTATTTAAAAAAAGCACCGTTATGGAACTGGTAATTTAATTTTTCTTAAAAAAAAAATAAATAAATAGTTCAAAAACTGCTTGATTGAAAAATGCACAGTACTGCTTGGTAAATTTCATAACAATTTCCTCGTTTAATAAGTTTCTAAGGATATTCTTCAATTACATAATTTTACGCTAAATGGGAAAAAAGTGGTTACGTGTGTAAAAGAACGAATGGGACTTTTGTGTAATAGTAATTGAACGTTTTTCTGGGCAAAGTTTATTTCCCAACTGTAAAATAGTTTTAAAAAACTCGGAGAAAGACAGAAAATGAAATAAAATACATAAAAAAAGCGACAATAAACATGACGAACCAGCAAAGTAGAAACATTGGACAAAATATCTACTCGAAATATAGACAAAAAAAAACAGGGCGCATCGGTGGCTGCAAGGTTTAATCTTTGACTCGGCCCTCATCACTGTAAGGTAAAGGTCCCTGTTTCGAATCCAGCGGTCCTGCATTCGAACCTGATATACTTACAAATGGGCTTTTTTTCAAAAACACCGGCACCCTGATGGTTGGCAACCTCTGCTGTTGCGAACCCTCGTAAAAATCGAAAAAAAGAAAAATACACCACTAGTTAAGTTGTCATAAATAACTTTAACCTAGTAAAAATTCACAAAAGAAAAAAATAAAAATTCAGCGTAATTTGGTTGTTCCCTGTATTTATTGTCCTTTTTCATTGATTTTGTGTTTAATTTTGTATCGGCTTTAGCCCAAAAGTTTCTGCGAGTCAAACTGCTATGGCCTATTCTTAATGACCCTCTGAGTGATAAATGCCGCCCCGTTCGTGTTTTTATTACTTTTTCATATTATATAGTTAATTTATCTACATTTCTTTATACTTCAATCCTTTTGGGACATTTCGGTATAAAAATATTAATACTGGAATGAACATACTTATAGTTAGATATAAATAATATGATTTTTTAAACAAAATATTTTTTTTTGCAAGAAATCAATACGAACAGGAACAACAGTTCCTATGGAGGGTTACACGTTGTCTACTTGCTAAAATATCAGTAAAGATTTTTTGTTAAATGTAAGTAGAAATGAAGTCAGACCTTTATTTTAAAGCAAGCCGATAATAAAATTCCATTGACAATTATAAATATAAATGAAGCCAATTAGCAACGGTTTCTTACAGTTTACCATTATAAATATTCCACCTTATTGAAAATTATCATTGTTTTCCTTAACTTCCGGTAAAACAATCCTGCTAATCCAAAACTCAAGACAGTACATAAATACAACGTATCAAACGATCTGATCTTTCTGTTTGACTCGTATAATTCGTATATTTATATCTTCTACCCACTTTCTTCTCAACCAAATTCAGTTTAGTACAAGTTCCGAAACAATCGTATATCACTGTCTTGATAAATTAACTAGAGAACTAAAAAAAAGGTGTTCGAAAAGGATAAAAGACTTCGGTCTTCTGGAGTTCCAAATGAAATGATGTCTTGAAATAAATCTATTTATTCTGTTTATAGCAGATTGTAAACAAATTCACAATCATTTATTGATCAAATCGTTACTGTTTCCATAAAATCCCATTTATCTCTTCGTGCTAAGAATGAAAGTAGTAAACATGTTGCATTCACTAGTTCTCGTGGTCCGCTTGACCAGTTGCTTGACAATTAATTAGCGTTTTTTAGTTGAGTTATAAAGAATGAAAAATGGCAAAAAGGAGAGAAAATTAAAAAGGTCGGGTTGAGATGGGAGTTAGTGTCCGAGTGGATCGAGGTCACGATAGCTCGAGTGGTAGAGCAGTGGTGTATTTAGCCGAAGGTCGTGCGTTCGAATCCCCCTCGTGAAGCTCTACGCAAATCTTAATTAAAATAAATTAATCGAAATGAATAATTTACTTTGACCTTATTTAATCAAACATAACTAACCAAATAAGGAATAACAAAAAAAAAATTAAATTGATGGATTGTCGGGCAATCTGTGCACTCCGCATTGCTGTACCAACCCTCCATATTCCCACTCTAGAAGTAGTACCTACGGTGTTGCTTAGTACGGATCCCCCGTGGATAACGAGAGCACCGTACTTAAGCTGTTCACATGAAATTAAATAGCTTTGGACAATTCTAATCTTCTAACATTGACCAAGTTTGCTGAATAATCGTCTTTGTAAATAAGTACAGACTTACGTCGTATTATACTTTGGTTGAATGACTTTCAACTATAGAGCAAGGGAATCAATGAAACCTTAGAGTCAAGCTCTGAAGCTAACAATAACCAGCATACATATTGGTACCAAAAGAAAGAAGCTGTATTGATTAGTACATGAAAAATGGCAAAATGAGGGAAAATTCAAAAGGTGCAGTTAAAATGGTAAGTTGGTATCCGAGTGGGTAGGAAGTCACGATAGCTTAAGAGGTAGAGCAGCGACGTATTTAGCCGATGTCGCTTTTGACACTCATTTTTTATCTCTACCAATACCTTAATTAAAATTAATTAATCGAAATGAATAATTTACATTTAATCAAACATAACTAACCAAATAAGGAATAACAAAAAAAAAATTAAATTGATGGATTGCCGGGCAATCTGATCATTCCGCACTTTTCCCAACCCTCCGTAATTTTGCTCTAAAAGTGAAATATTCATTCAGATCGTAAAATAAGTAATATAATTTTCTTAGTCCCTCGGGCCGCCTCGTTTCGCTCATTGTTTTAAGTCGGGCCGGCTGCTAACTCTCCCCAAGGACCCCTCAGATTTATCGCATGGGAGAACGCCGAGCCAACTCTCGAATGGTCGTTTTCAAAGGTCACCGGGTCGAAATCCCCTTCCTTTTCCAGATTTGAAAACCTCGAAAATCAGCGTAAATGATGCTAAAGTTCATTTATATAGGGAATTTCTCTCTTGCAGCCCGAATACCTACGTCAGTTTGTTTTGTTCTTAATTACTTCATTAAAACCGAAATTTATGTTGTGGACTCTTTCGGTTTTGTAAAACTTAGGCCACAGTTGATCTCAATTTTACTTAGGCGAAGCTAAATTTTAGAATAACTATCTCTTAACAAGGATTATCAGACTAGTCAAACACATAGAAACAATAAGAGCCATTAACTTTTTTTACTTCGTATGTACTTCGGGTCTCCTCGGGCCTTCTTCAGCGATAACTTATATAAAAGGTTTTTTATTATATTTAATATTCCTTCTCGTTACTAAATTGTAGTTGTATCTACAAGTAGTTGTAGATGCAACTGTCATCTACAATTTTACAAAAATGAGGGTCCCCAACATTTACTACATATTATCTCAACTAAAAAACCTTAATTCAAACGTAATAAACATGGAAGTTCTAAATAATGTCTGTAATGTAATACATTAGATGTTGGTATTTTTAAAAATTTAGATTAACCATTCATTTTTAAGTCTACTAATTTTATTCGTTTTTATACAAAACTAAAAGGTTGAGGATTAATATTTTAAAATGTTGAATTATTTCTTTGATAATCTCAAATAAACGCAAGTAATTTAAATAAAAAATGTTTTCTGTTTTTAACGGCAGTTTACCTTTACAAGCTTTTTTCTCTCGTATAGTTAAATTTTCCGCTTTTCTTGAACAAACATCCACCTTTTGAAATTAATTTTAAGCAAACCCGAGGCAAGGAGAAATTACCATTTGATTTCAACCTGATGAAAAATCGGAGCCGTGTTATATTAAAAGTGAATTTCCAATTTTCGAAGGGGAATTATGTGTAATTTCTTGCAAAAAGGGGTTTATTACTTCTGATGGAATTTGTGCTACACAGATCTCCGCGGTCGCAGGTATGTGTCACATGTGCAGGTTGTTTTTGTGGTGAGGGAAAGCCAGAAATCTGAGCTTCGAAATGTATGACTTTCATTATGGAATCACTGACTTTTGATCAAACTAATCTTTGATATAAATGGCGCAATTCCTCGGCAAGATACAGAGAGCGCACAGGGATACCAACTGATTTGAGCATTTTGCTGGAACACGGCGGCAAATATTTGAATGTGTAGTGTGAAATGGTGTATTATTACTCCCTCGATCCTCAATTAGGTTTGTTGAATTATCATTATTATTAAAAATATTGTTCAAATAGGCAAAGCGGAAAGAACTCTAGAGGATAATTTAACAGCAGTTCATGGATCGTGCTGCTGACGAAATCCTTTCCTGCACAACTTAGATGTTGATTTTAGACGAAACACGATTTGGCTTGAATTTTATAAAGAAAAAAAGGACTCATTCACTGAAGATTCCTTGTGAGGTTGGGTGCCCCGTTGAAACGCCGTAGTTAAGGAAGTGAAGGATAGGATGGGAAATTAGGGAAATATTAAAGTAAAATTTAAGGGAAAACTGAAGAGGTTTTATAAAAAGAGGAGAGGTGAGTCGAGAAAATTCATACTGGGAGACAGAGAAATCAGAACTGCTGGAAAAAGGACGACGGGAAAAGTTTAAGAGAGGGCTCAAATGGCCAAGGTGTAGTGCCTGGATTTTGCTCTAGTCAAAACTGTATGTATAAAGGAATATCGAGTTCTCCACTACCTTAATTGGATGATAGCTATATAAATAGGAGTGACTGTATTTAAGGATGCACGTGAGTATGGATATGTTTGGAACTGTTGGGTGCTAAATTGACCTTGCTGTTGACAGCACCCTCCCGTTGGGATACAACATTGATGGCTTGGGAAAAATTGAGGACTGCCAACACCTGGGCTGAGTGATTATTGAATCTGACGGCAATTCACTGTAATGGTAAAAGCTCAACTCGGCACATGTTCGTACCCTTTGAGCCGTACACATCGAAATCAAAAATTTTTCATCAACAGCGAGACCGGATGGTTTAAAATACAGCAATGATATAAAAATGTCATCATTGCATTTTATATTAAAAAGGTAGACATCTGTGTTATTATCTTATAGTTTGGTTGTTTCCCGTCAGGATTGCCTTTCTTTCTTAGCAGTTTTGATCTGTCAGATGGTTTTGGATTTCTCGCCATGAAAAAAACAAAAAAAAAGAAGACGAACCTACTAAGGCCGAAACGCGTCTGACAAACCAAATATATTAGGGGGACCTAAATAATTGGAATGACCAAACTAATTAGCGCACTGATCTCTAGAGAAATTGAATGGTGAAATATTCCAGATATACAGTCACTTAAGACCTTTGTAAAAACGTTAAATTTGACGTTGACCTTGCGGAAGAGTTTTTTTATTGATTTAGAAATAACAGGAAAAATGTAACAAAATATACCATTCAATACAGACGAATCATGATGAAAGTCAATTCGGTTCAATTAGGTCTCAGACTTTTTCATTACAAGGCAAAAGGAAAAAATCACTCTTTAATGAATATACGACTATACTGGAATGTGTAGAAACATTAAAAACGTTCAGGTGCGTATTGTTTCTCATATGCCTTGAATGAAGAGAACTCTGTGTTTGTGAATATTTTGTCATGCTTCTTCCTCCTGTGTTCGGATTTGTCTGTGCCATGAACGGATTCTGAGTTTACGTGCAGATATCGATTTAATCAGAAGGATCCGGTCGGGAGATAAATATCAGTTACCTGTGGGAAATGGTAGAAATCCCTAGCATCCATCAGAGCTCTGGCGGCTGTGATAAAGCGTGAAGAGGCAGGCAATATGTTTTCTAATGTTGACTCTCACTTATTTACTTTTGCCCGACTTGTTCAACATTAGATAACCGAGCCAGAGAGCAGGACAAAATACATTCGACCGGTTCCTTAGTTGGGTGAGGTCTTTATCGCATTTCACCTTCTGTCATAAACTTTGCAAAGCAAATTTGATTCATTATTATAATGTATACTTTAGAGAGGTCACCTATTGTAGCTTATCCTCTTCGGATGGTGAAATTATAAAAGTTTAATTTGCTGTATTCGGGTTTCCTTTTATTTAGAAAGCTAGATAAATACTTTATAAATCTAATACAAATGCATATTTACAAAGTATATAGGCACGGGCTAAAATTCTGTCTAACCTAGGTCACGACCTCCCTCAGACGGAGATTACTCTTTTACAATTCTATCGATTTTCCCACTTATTCGTTTATTAATATACTTTTTACTCTTCTTTTCGGATTGTTGATTTTTTTATATTTCTTGGATTCCTTTTCAAGAAATAGATAATCAACTTACTAATTTACTTTTTATTGATAAAAAAAAGAAAATGAGTGTGATGGCTGTCTAGTTCCTGAAATGAACGGTAAGAAATATGTTATGCAGTTCAAACGGGGAATCAGCCCCAAAATAGAACAATCTAAAACGTAAGCAAAAAATAGTCGAAATTAGTGTAAACGAAACTAACGAAAAATCAAAGATTAAAATTCATTCCAGTTCAATGATAATGTGGATAATATTACTTATAAACCCACAAAAGTTTCTTTTGAAGGCCACCTCACTGTCAAGGATCAATGCTTCAAAGATTCATATAAACACGGTTCGTGTTTGAGAGATTAGTTCTTCAAGAGGAAATGTAAAACAGTTTAGTCACTCGTAAACTCCGGCTAGGTTCCTTTAAACTAATTTGTTATAGAATTTCTGGATCATCAATACAATCATGATCTTCCATTCGAATAGCGAAAAAGCAGCATGCAGTGTCGCAGGATTTGTAAGACGACAAGACAATATTTAAACATTATGCATTGGGTAGCATTTCTCTGAAACATTGCATAATCATTTGAATAGGTTTTGAAATAATGGAGAACAAATTGCAGCACCGTATTCAAGAATTATCAGTTTAAGAAGATGTAGATTTCGGGGTGTAATATACTGCGACCTTTAAGAGTTATCGTGTCCCCTGTTCTCTGCCTAAAGCACACCGGCCGATTCTATTCAATTGTTAATTCTATAATCTAAGGGACTTGATTAGTAATTATGTGGCTGACACTCTTCTTTGGGCACATTGTACATGGCAAAGCATATCCTCCTGCAGGCACGTGTACAACCACAGTTTGCTAGTTGGTGTCTTCTCTGCCTCTTTGCAGAATATGCATGTGCCATCTCCGAAGGGAGTGGAATTTATCCCCCGGACTCAGGCAATCGAAAGAGTTCGTTAGTGCGATCAAACCAGCTGAATCGAAATGGCTATTCTCTATCTCAAGGAAGGGAATTAGAAGGCTGATAGGTATACCGACGGGCCACTGCCCACTGAAAAGATACCTCCTCGTGATGAGTATTCTACCAGATCCCTTTTGCCGCTTCTGAAAAATAAAAGAAGAAAGGGCAAAGCACTACCTTGGAGAATGTGATGGGTATGCTAGGTCTAGATTTGTAATCTTTGAAGGAGAGGATATCTCCAAATCACTCCCCAAGGTAAAGTGGTCGAAAATCTTGGTGTTTATGAACAAGTCCAAGAGGTTTATGCAGGACACGTGAGCCGACCAAGTCCCGGACTTTTAAGGGATGGGATACGAGTCTACCCAGGTATGTAATCCCTCGGCTTTTGTTATCTTGTAAAATAATTTGTACAGTATTGAGCGGAAGAATCAGCATTCAGTCATTAACATTTTGTTGGTGAGAACCCTCGGCACCTGAAGAATCATTAGGGATGGGGTAGAGTCTACTCGGGCATTTAACTCCTCGGGTCTTGGTCGTATATATGTATACTCTGTCTGGGATTATTTCAATCTTCTTAAGCGTCCATTTAGCTCTCAGTGTCCTGTTAAGAATCCTACTAGGATTCGTAGTTTTGTTCCACCTTCTTTTGACATATTCTTTAAATTCTTTTGTTCCGGAATTTACGATTTGGATTGGTTGTGTCCATGAGTGAATTAGATTGTTCCTTCATTTTCTTTTTGAATTTTGTCTGGGATACTCAATCATTAATGTGTGGGTTCCTAGGTATAGAAGGGTTCAGGTCAGTAGTGAGAAAAGGATGGTTCTGGCGCAGGTGATACTGGCGCAGTTGATGGGGTCTGGTGGGGGTTAATTTCATGGGGTCTGATGGGTGATTATTTCATTGGGTCTGACGGTGTTATGACGTCATCGTTTTTCTTCATGACGTCACGTGAAGGGGGAACTGGCGCAGATGACGTCACGTGAAGGGGGAACTGGCGCAGTTGACGTCAGGCGAAGTGGGAACTGGCGCAGATGACGTAATACGACGGGGGAACTGGCGCAGATGACGTAATACGAAGGGGGAACTGGCGCAGTTGACGTCACACGAAGGGGGAACTGGCGCAGATGACGTAATACGAAGGGGGAACTGGCGCAGATGACGTCAATGCAAGGAGCTACTGGCGCAGGGTCAAAGTCCAACTTACCGGCTTGTATTCTGACCGGCTCCCATAGCGCACCTGGTGGCCCTAGTCTGAACTATATATAGTGGAATTTTCGGTTCTTGCGCAGGCGCTATTAGTACATATGGCATTACGTTGAACATGCAATTACATGTATGTAGCTTATGTGAAGTTGCTATTGGCCCGCTTGACGTCACTTCAACATGTTGAAACTTGTTAGGATTTGCGGGGATTCATTTCATCTTTTAATTTGGCAGTTCTATTCTAGAAGTGTGAGAGGTCAGAGAGAGCCAAATATAACAATTTTTAAAAACGTTTTTGAGCAAAATATTAGTAGTAGATATTTATCACTTCTACCGGTAAGTGTTCCTATTTATTTTTTTAATTGTACCATTAATTTTTATTTAATTTGTTATTTATTTTTTATAGTTTAGAGTGGTTGTTTTTAATAGCCATGTCAAGCAATAGAATTGCTTCGTTGACTTGTTCAAGTGAATCCAATGTAAGTATAATAATTTGTATTAATTAAATAAAATTTGATATATTTTAAATGTAATTTCTTTTAAGCTCTCATCAGAATCGTCGACTCCTCCCAAGTTTAATAAAATGCCTAGAAAGCGGGAATTATCTGATTCTGAGGTAGTTTCTTAATAAATATTTTTTTTGTTTAGTATATGCATAAATTATTTTCATGTTCAAAAAAATTCTTTTAGGACGAGTATGAATCTGCTAAAGATTCTTTCGCAGGAAGTGAGACGTCGAACATAGATCATAATGAAGTCGAGGTTACTCAATGTATTTTATGTTATTATATAAATTATTAATTTTATTTTTAACATTGTAATGGTAGATGTCGGAAGACTCGTTTGAGACATGTACGGAGTTCTCTCAAACAGAAAATAAATCATTGGTCTGCCAATTCTGCGGTAAAATTTTCGTCCTTCCATGTCATCGAACGGTTCATGAGACGTCGTGTAAAGGATTGGTCAAACCTTGTAGCAGTACAACTCCTCCGAAGAAAAAACCGTATGAACCGTCTAAATCATTACTTCTACAAACGACTGAAGACTTCATTGAATACGAGACGGCTTTCGCAAATCGTCTGAAATCATATTTTCTGAAAAACAACAATGCGCAAGACGTAAATATGTTTTTAAATTCTATAAAACAGAGGGTAGCTAATAAATTAGACGAACTGTTAAATGATCACAACTCCATAAAAGTTAACATGTCTTTGGATTGTACAATGAAAAATAGTGTTGGCGAAGAAATTGATACTGCTTTCAAAACATCAAATGAAGCAATATTTATCGCTTCAGACATTTTTGATATTATCGAAAATCATTTAAAAAAAATATGCAAAGAATTTGAAGAATCCCAATTGTACAAAAGCGGATGGTCATTAAAACAAGTAGACGGGCTGAGGATAAAAATCAATAAAAACAATCCTCTAAGAACTTCATCCTATATTAAGTTGCCCAGTGCAATAGCAAACAAAAAGGCATGCATCAATATTAAAAATTCGGATAACAAGTGTTTCATGTATGCCATATTAGCCAAATTAATTAAAAAAGATCCTCAGAGAGTCAGTAAATACTCCAATTTGAAACATAATTATGACTTTTCAGGTCTGTCTTTTCCAACCCCTTTAAATGAAATTCCAAAATTCGCTAGGAAAAACAAAATTTCAATAAATATTTTTGGTGTAAATGAAAAGGATGAAATTTTTCCTATAACCGTTACAGACGAAGAATTGAACGATCATAGAGACCTTTTATTGCTAAAAGAAGGAGATGATAAATATCATTATTGCTATATTCAAAATTTTGAGAGACTGATTTGCAAACAGATATCAAAAAGAAACAATCGAAAATTAGTTTGTAAAAAATGTTTTACTCACTACGATTACCGTTACAATGGTTTAGAAAAGTTTTCAGAACACAAACGACTATGCAATAAGAATAAACCGGCTAGGGTAGGTTTTACAATACAATTTTATTCAATTTTCCAATTTTGAGCGCACATTGCAAGTACCATACGTTGTGTATTGTGATTTTGAATCTATACTGAAGCCAACAGACAAAAAATGCAAAACGTCTAATTCTGCTACAACTTTTGTACATCGGCATGTTCCCATGAGTTTTGCCGTATACGTCGTGAACACACCGGAATTTAAAAACAAAACTCTTTCTAGTTTTGACACTCCTTACTTATATCGGGGAGAAAATGCAGCTCTTCACTGTATAGAATATCTAAAACGAATTGCTGAAGAGGTATCAACCGTTTACACGAAAACACTACCTATGAATCCATTGACTGAAATAGAAATGATCGCATATAGAGAAGCTAAAATTTGTTTTATTTGCTGCCAAAATTTTAGCCCTGGTGACATAAAAGTTAGGGATCATAACCATTTAACCGGAGAGTATAGGGGTGCCGCACACAATCGATGCAACATCCGTTTTACAAACCCTTCATTCCTTCCAGTTTTTATACACAATTTAAGCGGTTATGATAGTCATTTTTTAATTAAAGAATTAGGTTATGATGACAAAAAAATAAACGTTATTCCTAACACAGAAGAAAAATTTATTTCGTTCTCTAAACAAATAAATAATAGGATATCTTTAAGATTCATAGATTCATTCCGTTTTCTTCCCACCAGTATTCACCATCTTGCATTGAACTTACCAAGTTTCCCTCATTGTGAAAAATTTTACTCCAATGAAAACATCCACCTTATGACTAAAAAAGGCATATTTCCTTATGAATATATCAAATCTTGGGATGAATTGAAAGAGACTATACTACCAGATAAGGAGAAATTTTACAGTATGTTGTCGTGTAGTGGGATAACAGATGAAGAATACAATCGAGCCCAAATGATTTGGAAAGAATTTAATTGCCGTACTCTGGGGGAATACAGCGATGTATATCTCAAATCGGATGTTCTTTTGTTAAGTGACATATTTGAAAGATTTAGAACTTCGATTTTCCACTCTCACGGATTGGATCCTGCACACTATTATACACTGCCAGGGCTATCATGGGATGCTATGCTCCGTTTTACGAAAATTAGATTAGAGTTAGTAAAAGATTATGACATGCTTCTAATGATCGAAAATGGAATCAGAGGTGGGATTTGTCAAGTTTCTAACCGTTATGCCAAAGCCAACAACCACGAATTGGAACATTTCGATAAGAATCAAGAAGAGTCTTATATTTGCTATCAAGATTGCAACAATTTATACGGTTTGGCTATGACCTATTCGTTACCTTATCGTGATTTTTCGTGGGTAAAAGATCCTAATATGATAAATATCAATGACTTAAAAGAAGACGATGATTATGGTTATATTTTAGAAGTTGATGTCGATTATCCTGTTTCTTTGCACTCTATACACAACGATCTTCCATTTTTACCAGAAAAATTGATAATTGATAACCACCCTAAATTAATAACACATTTCAACGATAGAGTAAAATATGTTTGTCATTACATGGCTTTAAAGCAATCCATAGATCACGGTTTAGTTTTACGCAAAATTCACCGAGCTATAAAATTTAGTCAAAAAAAATGGATGTTGCCATATATAAATTTAAATAATAACCTTAGGCAGCAAAGTAATTCAGATTTTGAAAAGGACATGTATAAATTGTTTAATAATGCGGTATATGGTAAAACAATGGAAAATGTTCGAAAAAGATTGAATATAAAACTAGTTTCCGGAATTCCTCAAATTGAAAAATACGTGGCTAGACCAGATTTCAAAGACAGAATAATTTTAAACGAAAATTTGGCCTCTGTTCACTTACAGAAAAAATCAATTACGTTCAATAAACCAATTTATGTTGGCTTGTCTGTATTGGATATTTCAAAAACTGTGATGTATAATTACCATTATGATGTTATGATGCCAAAATTTGGAACGGAAAAAATTACTTTAGTTTATACTGATACGGATTCCTTCATATACAAAATCATAACACCAGACTTGTACTCCGACTTTCTAGAAATAAGTGATTACTTGGATATGTCGAACTTACCGCTCGACCATAAATGTTATTCCCTAAAAAATAAAAAGGTTTTGGGAAAATTCAAAGACGAAACGTGTGGCAGAATAATTGATTCTTTTGTCGGGCTTCGCGCCAAAATGTATTCCATTTTATTTAAAGATGCGTCCGAAATTAAAAGAGCAAAAGGAATTAAAAAATATTCCATAGAAAAATCCCTATCTTTTCAGCAATATTACAACTCTTTGTTCAATGATATCAGTTCAAGGATTAGTATGTATCAGATTAAATCTGAACACCATCAAGTTTATACCATAGAATGCAATAAAAAATCCTTATGCTGTGTAGATAATAAGAGAATTATATGTGAAAATGGAATAGGTACTAAAGCGTATGGTTTTAAGACCTTAATTAATAATGATGATAGCAGTAACATGAGTTCCTAAGATTTGAAAAAAAAAATAATATTAATTTAAAAAGAAATGTATTTGTTTATTTTATTTATTTCGTTGTATGTATTTAATTGTTCCTAATGTTAATGTTTTAAAACGGTTGCTCTGTGATTTATCTTATATTTTATTACATGCAATATGTATATAGCATAGAGAAAAAGAATGTAAAAAAATATCAATAAAATAATTTATGTAATAAAAAAAGTTGCCTTTTTTTTCCTCAATGTGTTTCATGAAACGATACTATGGACATCGACGAGGCAGTAAAAGTACCCTAAACCTGTGTGAATGTATGGTCACTGGCGAGGTGGTAGAACACTGTAAAGTGCCATTATTTTATTAAGTATTATTTCACTTAAACCTTCTCCTAATCTATGTCTAATCATCAAAAACTGAAGAAAATCCTTTTAAGAATACACCAATATATAATATCTTAAATCTGCGTTCTATCCTCAGTCGTCATTATGCGCTTAAAGAAGCAAGATTTATCTTTATCGATAAGGAATGTTGACGTCGAATCAGATGGAAACGGATTTATTAGGCACAATCCCTTATTACCGAATAGCATTAGGTGTTTAATATGTGGTCCTTCCAATTGTGGAAAAACAAATTTAATATTAAATTTGATATATAATGTAGATGGATTGAAATTTCAAAATATATATCTCTTTAGCAAATCTATTAATCAGTCAAAATATGTGAAAATGAAAAACATTTTCTCCACATTTAATGAAATTCGTTTATTTTTGTTTGAAAATAATGACCAAGTGCCGCAGCCAAACGAGGCCCTCCCCGATTCTATCATTATATTTGACGACATTGCCTGTGATAAGCAGGATCGGGTTAGATCCTATTTTTGTATGGGACGGCATAGTGGTATAGATTCGTTTTACCTATGTCAAAGTTATACGAGGGTCCCCAAACATTTAATAAGAGATAATGTCAATTTACTTATCATTTTTAAGCAAGATTTATTAAATATGAGAAGGATATACGAAGATCATGTAAACTCGGATATGTCATTTAAGGAATTTTCCAATATTTGTCGAAAGTGCTGGGACGATAACAATTACGGATTTCTTGTGATTAACAAGGATTCTCCCTTGAAAAATGGGCGTTACCGCAAAGGTTTCGATATCTATATATTGCTTTGAACGGAAAAATAAAAATCATTCGTTACTCTACGATGGAAGAAACATCATCTCCTTGTTTGACACGAGAAATAACGGAAATAAGAAAGAATATTAGACAAAAATATGACGCTCTTAAACGAATGAAGGAGGAAAACGATGAATACCTCAAAGTTAAATACAAACCTATTGTCAACGCCATAATAGAAGCAAGCAGCAATCAACCGAACCACCTAAAGCGAGAAGCGGAAGATGACCATCAACCGAAGAGACCGAAAAAATTATACATCCCGTCTCCTGTAGAAAAGACGCCTGTATCAACTCAAAGTGTATTGAACGTATTTAGATCCCAGTTACAAGACATAGATTCGGCCCCATCGTATAAGGGTGAAGAAGAAACAGAGCCTACAAGTCCCCAAAATTCCCCCGGAAACATTGAAAACACCGACGAAGAGAAACTTCAACCGATGTTCTCTGGAACAGACGTGTTTGAATTCACTCCGTGTAAACCAATACTGGAGCAAGTGAGCGAAGAAGTTAGAACTCCTGAAGGAATAAAAATGGCTTTCGATTTTTTGGAAAAAGTTGGTGAGACTCCATCCAAGTACGTTATGAAATTTTTAAATAATGACCTAGGAGGGTTGGATCAAACTTACGGGGTACGTTACGATGGAAAACAATTTACGATGGGTGACAGTATAGTCACGATTGGAAATAATGAATTAGAGATTGGTGAAGAAAGATATATAGCTACACCGGGACTCATGGAATTGATATTCATGAAAAACCCGAATTTCACGCTTATAGATGCTGATGATAGAAAAACTTATAAAAATATTCTAATGCACACAAACGCTCACAGAAAACGTTACAGTAGCAGTGGAGATATAAACGCTGTTCGTTCGCATCCGAAATGGCCTGTGATTTCCTCCATGTTTAAATACCAGCCTCAGAGGACAAAAACGGGGCTGCCTAAGATTCCGCAACCAAAACGAGGTTTCGGGGTAGTAGATTTTAATCACATGATTGAAAGGTTAAAAATTTTATTAACCTCTTCAGAGCACAATAGTAAATCTGAAATCGAATACATTGAAAATAAACTTCGCGATGCTCGTATAATTGTATAAAACCTTCCATATCATGCCAATATGAATCATTTCCTTATTTGAGTCCACATAACAAACATGTCGGAGGTAAAAAGACAAATCGTAGAAGAAATTCATCGACCTGCTAGAAGAAATTTCAAAAGGCGTAAGGTAATATTGAAGGGAATCGACGATTTATGGCAAGCGGACTTGATAGAGATGATACCTTACAGTAAACAAAATAAAGGTTTCAAATATATATTGATAGTAATTGACTGTTTTTCAAAATACATTTGGGCGGTGGAAGTAAAAAGGAAATCGGGCAAAGAAATAAACGCTGCGTTCAAAAAAATTTTACAATCATCCGACGGTCGTGTACCAAGAAATTTACAAACTGATCGAGGGAAAGAATTTTACAATAAAGAAACAAATTCTCTGTTTAAAAAATTCCGTATAAATCATTATTCTACCTACAGCAATGTTAAAGCATCCATAGTAGAACGAGCGATTAGAACCATAAAGACAATGTTTTGGAAAAGATTCAGCCTTCAAGGATCTTACGAATGGTTACCATTGATGAAATCGCTCCTCAATGAATACAACAATAAAAAACACCGTACTATAGGGATGGCACCGGCAGCTGTAAAATCCGGCAAAATTGAAACCCATTTACTAGAAAATATTTTCGTCTTAAACGATAAAATTAATAAAAAGAAAATTAAATTCAAAATGGGGGATCACGTGAGGATATCGAAATACAAAGCGGAATTTAGTAAAGGTTACACTCCTTCTTGGTCCACAGAGATCTTCAATGTATGTAAAGTTAAAAAAACCAATCCTGTGACGTATATCTTGATGGATTCAACCGGGCAGGAAATAGCAGGAGGGTTTTATCAAGAAGAATTGCAGCTAGTAAAATATCCAGACAGCTACTTAGTAGAAAAGGTCATTAAGAAAAATAAAGGAAAAGCCTTAGTAAAATGGCTCGGTTTCGATTCCACTCACAATAGTTGGATCGATATGAAAAATTTAAACATATAAAACAATCGTTTTTTGATTATTTTAATCAGTTTGTGTGGAACCGTCAACGAATGAACATGATCCGAAGACGCAAATCTAAACGGATAATTCCCCCTCCGAAGAAAATCGGCGGATGTAAATTGTACCCATTGTCGAAGAAAGATCTATTACTCACTTTTCCGAAATGGAGTCTAACAAATTTTGATATCTCTCGAATAGCTCGTTCGAAAAAAATTTCAGGTTTTAGGGGTGTTTTTATGAGAGATAATCTGCCTAACCAACCGCGTACAAACGAATGTGCAATATTGAATTTGGATAAAAGTTCCGGCCGAGGCACTCATTGGGTGTGCTATAAAAAAGTTGGAAAATGTGCGAGATATTTCGATAGCACTGGTAAAGGAAAACCTCCTCCCCAACTCGTAAGATATCTGAAAAATTTCCGCATAACTGTGAACAAAAAGAGGTATCAGTCTCCCAATAGTAATCTGTGCGGCCATCTTTGTTTATTGTTTCTGTTAGACCTTATAAAATAACGTTTTTCTACAAATAAAGTTCAGTATCCTCTTTGAACGCAATGGGGTTGAACTTTAAGAAATTATATAAAAAGGGAATGGATAAACCTAGGTCCACTCTTCCTCAGGAAGTCAACGAGAATACACCTCACGTATCGAAAGAAAACGTTCAATTTTTGAAAAGAGCCGGATATAAAATTTTACCCAAATCACAATGGAAATGTTAAATGTAGAAGAACGTCCAAGTTTCGATGAGATCATAGAAGGTGTTGAATTACATTCACATTACCCGTATGCATCGACGAAATTACAGCCTGGTGATGAGATTAGAATCACTGTTCAACACCAAGATATCTACACATTACCATGCGAGAGTTTTCTCTATTTAGAGGGGAAATTTATAAAAGAAGACGGATCCGGTGTACCGGCGAATAGTAAATTAACTCAGAATGCCTTCGCTTTTCTGTTTGATGAAATTAGATACGAAATATGCGGAACAGAAATAGATAAGATTAAAAATCCTGGGATTTCGTCTACTTTAAAGGGTTTATGTTCTATCAAGCGTGACGGTATAAATGAAAACGCTGGATGGATCTCACCTGGATCTAAAACTCTAAGTTTGAATTCGAGTGAAGGCCATTTCAATGCTTGCATCCCATTACGATTGCTACTCGGTTTTGCAGAAGATTACCAAAAAGTGATCATCAACGTGAAACAAGAGCTCATACTGATACGCTCCAGAAGAGATGAGAATTCTTACATTTCAACAGATAATTCGGAAAAAGCGAAAATAGAGTTGACGAATCTCTCTTGGAAAATACCCTATCTCTATTTAAACGAATACCAAAGACTTTTAATGTTGAGGCATTTAAAAAAGGAGAAAGTTATATCGGTACCATTTAGAAGCTGGGAAATGTACGATTATCCGCTCCTTCCTACGACTCAGAGGCAGTTGTGGGCGGTTAAAACTTCTACTCAAATGGAAAAACCTCGTTTCGTTATTTTGGCATTTCAGTCATCTAGAAAAAATAATTCATTGGTAGATTCAAGTAAATTTGATCATTGTTGTTTGACAAACGTAAAACTCTTCTTAAATTCGAAATCTTACCCATACGATGATTTAAACATACATTTTTCCAATAACCAATATGGAATGTTATACTATATGTATACAAATTTCCAAAAGAATTTCTACCCTGATTCATCACCATCTCCACTACTTTCATTACCTCAATTCAGAGACGATGCACCACTTATCGTAATCGATTGTGCCAAACAGTCGGAATCCATAAAAACTGGTCCGGTAGACGTGAGACTCGAATTCGAAGCTAGTAAACCGTTTCCTTCTGATACCACCGCATATTGTCTAATCATACATGACAGAATAATAGAGTATAATCCTTTAACGAATATCGTCCGTAGAATGGTATAAATTTATGTACTATCAGCATATTCGATTCATTCACCATCATGACTTCGAACAGAGCATGTGTAGTTGAAATGCAATGCTTTGTCGACAGCACGAATGCATATATTATAAAAGAATTGTCAATTTTAGATTTGGATCACTATTCAAGTCAACATTGGGTTTTCAAACCTCCTGAGGAATGCGAATTAAACGAGTCCAGTCTTCGAGTGAATAACTGGCTAAATCGGTATTTCCATAAAATAGAATGGGGAGATGGCGATGTGGACTACGATCAATTACATTTTATTTTACACCGCTACCTTAGCAAGTATAAGAAAGTATTTGTTAAAGGATTACAAAAGAAACGTTTCATTTCATACTATACGGACAATGTGATTGATCTTGAAGAGTTCGGTTGTCCACAAATCGGAATTCTGACACTAGGCGGGGAAGGAACACATTGCTTGCTCCATAACACTACGCCACGGATGTGTACTCATTTTCGAGCCTACGCATTGTCCAATTGGATAAATACGAATAAGTTGTTAGAAAGATTTTAAAATTTCCGCTTTATTTTTCAATTTTTTTAAAAGCAATTTTTAAAGAGAATTTTTTTATAGAAGAAATATTTGTGTTATAAAAGATAAAATGGTTTATTTTGTTATGTTTTTTTTTATTTGAAATGATTTTCATGTAATAGAATGTGTGTTTATATGGTCACTGGCGAGGTGGTAAAATACCCGTAAACCTGTATGAATGAGAAATGTTATATCAGTATTACACAGAAATTTATTTCAATCAAACCTCCTTGATGTATCTCCACTTTGACGTAGTGAGGGGGCTTAGACACTAAGAGAGATACAAATTTATAAAAAAATTATTAAACTCAGCTTTGTAAGGACGAAATGACCACCTATGTTAATAACACCAGTGGATAAGGCAGGGATCGAACCCGCGACCGTCAACGAAAGAGTGGTACCATATCTCGCACATCAACGACCCCACGATGTTATTTTATTGTGATCACCAGGTAACTCCTACGAGTTAAAAAATCCATCCAAGCGAGAAGTCAGTTTTCGACCCCTAATAAAAATATATTCCCTATAGGTTAGAATTAAGGAATTTATTTTATTTAACATTACGTTAGCCATTTTTTCATCCAAAATAGGTGCCATTTATTGAAATTATTAGTGGCAATTTTTAAAATGAAAAATTCAATGAAAGTTGACAATATGCTCATGTTCATGGGATTGTGTATATAGGGCGCGACGAGCGCATTAGTAAGAGGAGTAGGGATCGGCTGGTAAAGGAGGGGGGTGAGCAAATAAACTTGTATGATCATGCTTGTCTCCCACGACTCATTCTATGAACGACTATCGTAGTGTGTACATACACGTATTGGTAAGTAAGTTTTAACCTATTATCAATTTACAACGTTACAGTTATTAATATTTTACTATAAATTATCTTATTGTTTATAGCAAAGAACAACAATATTATTAAAAAGGAACCAGCAAGATGCCGTCCTCCCTTGCATCATATTTATCGACAATTGCAAAAAAAGACAACAACATTGGAAAGATTTCTCAATTGCGAATTGGATTTGAATACGAGATCGGAAAATTCCAACGAATAAATACGAAATACGGAAATACTGTCATAGCACATATAGAATACATCGGACCTTATTCACTGGATGATGAATATCCGAGAAAGATTTTCCTCCCCAGCAGGATCGTCGATGCCCTCACAGACGTTATGATCGAAGAATACGAACAATCACATCGAAAGATTAATATAATATACAACGGGTGTGAAAACAATAGATATAATATTGATTTTGTTACATAAATGTTAATTTTGTTATGCTGCTTTAATTTGATTTAATAAAAAATGCGTTATTTGACCATTTAAATATGTTTTTATTTATTTCTAAATGCCTAAATACCTATAATGATAAGCAAATTACAAAAACATCCCCTCGTATCGAAATGGAAAAACATTTACATATCCTAAACATATTTTTAAAAAAGTTGTAATTAGATTGAACCAAAAAGAAACAAGCAAGTGCATGTCGATAGTGATGTCACAGAAGCAAAGGAATTTATATAGTTCAGACTAGGGCCACCAGGTGCGCTATGGGAGCCGGTCAGAATACAAGCCGGTAAGTTGGACTTTGACCCTGCGCCAGTAGCTCCTTGCATTGACGTCATCTGCGCCAGTTCCCCCTTCGTATTACGTCATCTGCGCCAGTTCCCCCTTCGTGTGACGTCAACTGCGCCAGTTCCCCCTTCGTATTACGTCATCTGCGCCAGTTCCCCCGTCGTATTACGTCATCTGCGCCAGTTCCCCCTTCACGTGACGTCAACTGCGCCAGTTCCCCCTTCCAGTGACGTCATCTGCGCCAGTTCCCCCTTCACGTGACGTCATCTGCGCCAGTTCC
>CM077103.1:28814677-28831574 GCA_039619505.1 Cimex hemipterus | reverse complement strand
TATATATATATATATATATACACGTTCGAAGATCTAGAAACAGTTCCACATGGAACTTGATAGGCCATATAAAACAGAAATCCGCTACTGGATATGGTAAAAGTAAGAAACGTCCCTCACAGACGAAAGAAGAAGGGGCACTAGCAGAGTTGATCAAAAACGGCGTATGTAAGTACATTTTCAAAATTTATGGGCAAATGAAAAGTCGTTAAATCGAAAACAATTGTTTGCTGAAACAGTCATACAATAGATTCCGCTATCCGCGTTTATCCCCATAGTTGGGTTGTAGAGGAGTGTGGGAATTAAGATCGTTGTGCATCACAAAACAAAATCTGAGTGTAAAGAAAAACACTTAAAATATATGAACATAAGCTCGTATATAAAAGTTGAAGTTTTCCCTATTATCCGCCGCGGTGATGTACGTCCTCCCATGTATAATGAGATTCTAGTGTTGTTTAGCCTTTCCAGATCATCTTGGTTCTTTTGGTATTTTGTAACATGCCACACTAACGTACATTCTTGCCTTCACTGGAGAGTTCATTTAAAAAAACCTAAAACGTACATCAAACCCAAGAATACTAACAACAATGCAAGGCCGCTGGACTCGAACCCGGCAGAACAGGATGCTCAGTTCCCGAATTTATGATTTTACTGATGAATGATTGAAGCTAGGAGACTTGTTAAGCTTGAGTTGTTGAAAAAGTAAACTTCTACTTTACAACTTATTTAATTCGGAAACGACTACTTTAGCAAAAAAAAAAATCGTTTCTAAACGCCAATTTATTTTGGCTAGGAATAGAGTAGTGATAACAGATTTAACATAACTTTCTAATCTAACTGGGGAATGACACTAACTTTGTTATTTTTAATAAGGATACCATATTTTTATTGTAAAGATCGATTCTAGAGCTTATTTTATGCCAGTTTTACTGAAAGGAAAATTTTGATAGGATTGACCAGTTCGGAATTATCCCCGGGGGAAGTCATGTCAGGGGGGCATGTTTTTTATAACTACATGGCATTCTCGAAAACGATTATCATTTACTATCATCTCCCAGCTAGATGACAGAATTATGTTAAATCTGGTACGACCTCGCAAAATTAAGTCGGGAGCCTGTATAAGACCACTTTTTGCTGAAGTTAATCGTTTTCGAAATAAACGAGGAGGGCCGTCTTGTAACAAAAAAGCACACCCCTAAGCATCTTCGACGGGCAAAACTAAGAAATGGTCGGTCCTTCAAAATTTCCCTTTCAGGAAAATTGGTAGAAAATAAGTTCTAGAATGGATTATAGAAGTTGATACAATGTAGAAATATTTGTGTATGTTCCTTTCCATAAGTATTATTTCTCAGCGTTATGAACAGTACTGGTTGTAATCTCCTTTCTTAAATATTTCTTATTAAATTTTTAAGTTACAGCTAAAACGGATTGTTCGATCTTAATCTACTTTTTGCATACTCATTCACCTGTTGGTTTAGCCTCTTAAAATTCTAAACAAATTTTCTTTCTTTACATCATATACTTAAACCTAATTTCTTGTCCGTTAGCAAACAAATGATCAATTATTATACTATATTATGATAAAATAAACAATTTCTGCTCTTACTGTTTAAAACATGCGATACACTGTTTTTTAAATTTTCCATCACGATAACGTTAATAATATATTACTCACGCAAATTGTTTCCATCTTTCCTCCGAATTTAATTTATATTTCTAACTAAAATTATACATTCGGCTCAAAGGTTTAAGTTTGAAATTAAACGAACTGTTTCAATCTACATACATATATTTAGCGTGGAATACTAACAAATTGAGTAGCAGTAAATTAAATAAAGGGTCAATCACAGGCCTGAGCTGAATAAAACAAACGTTTTCATTAAATGATTATGGTATATAAATTATTGTTGTATTTGAACGAACAATTTGGTCTAACCCTAATGTTGGGTGATAACAAACAAATGGAATAAAACACAAAATAAAAAGTATCAAAAAGTGTGGCAATACTAAATACACAAATTTATAGACAGTATTTGTATGTACATGTATTTGATTTTTCATTGTCAATGAACCAATGAGTGTAGATTTTGTAAGTTTTGCCACCTTTCAGCATTCTTCAGTAAAGATAGTAAATGTTCTCTTCTTCTGAGGAGTAATGCTTTTCGATTCGTGCTTTTACTCGGATTCTTCATCGAGGAATCCACCTTCCTGACGGCCGACGGCTGTTTGCAAGCGGCCTCCAAGCAAAGGAAAAACCTCTCGGTCGTAGCTTTCCTTTCTGTTTCAAGCGATTTTTTTAACTCGTCCGCTTTTGCCGACATTGTTGAAACGTTGTCCAAAAAGCGAAAAATCTGCCCGGTGAAATTGTTCTTCGCAGCCCTGAAATGGTCCACCTTCGATTTGCACCACGTGTTCAGTTCATTGACGCACTGGTCGCCGTAATGCTTAGATTTACACTCCGCGTACCTGACTCGAAAATCCGCCTCGGCGAAATCGAAATCGATTAACACTTTTTTCACCAAAATTTTCGTCTCGAGTATTCTCCTAGATAGATATTTCATCTTTCGAGATACGTTCTTACCCAAAAGCGGCATCTTCGGCATGAATGGTGAACATTTGTGTATGGAATTTTCACATACTTTGTTTTCTATCGAATTCAGGAAAATTGTGTGGTTTCTTTCTGTTTGTAAATCGTATGCTTTGATGGAGTTCGTCGTCTCTTTTTGCATCACTTTGACGAGAGTGCTGAATCGATCCACGGCCCTTTCCATTTCATAAACAGATTCTCTCACCGAGATCAGTTTTCCACGAATCTCTTCAATGACTAACTGCTCATACAAGTCCAAACTGGCAGCCGCCTAAAACAGTTAAGCTTTTATCTTCAAACATTATTCATCATTTTTGTTGATGAGTAAATACAAATTTATCTAAGGAACACATAATTTTGTTTGGTTATTTCTGATCATTGTGTGTGCCATGTTTTGACGCGTTTTGTGTAAAAACCACGCTGAAGATGAAGAGAGGCCGAAAGGCAGTAGACCGACCTTCGTGAAACTCTCACAATTAAAACTTAATTTAGTTCATTTCTCTTTACAAAATGTGTACCAATCTGGTTGGTCTGTCCCGTATTTCAGCATTTCGCCTTCTTCAGTGTTGGGCCGTTTTGCAGTTATCAATGTCGTTAGGGGTAGGTCTGTCTGCGTTTCCTTTAACTTGAGGTAAAAAAAAGTTAGCGTCACAAACGGAATTCGAACCCGCGACCTTCTGCTCAATACGGCGCTGCTCTAACTAATTGAGCTATCGTGACTTCGATTCTCTCGGACACAATTTCCACATCACAACCTTCCTTTGAATCCATACTTCGTTTTACTTATTGAATCCGGTGTATTTCGTGGTCCGATTGACCGAGAAGAGTTTGTGGAAGGATTGCTGAGGGATTCATGATTCTCATGTACATGTTATGGCGTACCAACTCATTTTTGTCGGTGAGTTGGTTTTGTCAATGCTTTTCCCTATTGACACGTCTATAAACGACTGGATTTGATACAATCACACAGAAAGATTAATAAAGAGACCTAGTAGGGTTGGTGGATAGGCACACCAAGATGATCACAGTAAGGATCAAACTATAGGTCAGAGGTCAGTGTGATTAGTAATATCAACTGCGTTACTACCAGATATTACTTACAAGAGGAATGAAAAGCGCATAAAATAACGTTATTAACCTTGAGGAATCAATCGCTGTTTTGATTAACGATTATTAAAGAAGCTGGTGAGATGCGGTCTGGATTTTCTTTATCGTGCAAACGTTTCGATCTTTATTAAGATCATCTTCAGGGCCTGGGATTTATAAACATTGTTTCAATTATGCAAATACATGTAAGATGTAAAAAAAAGTGCTATAAATTGTGATTAATCGTAGTGAGTAACCGCGTGAACTGTGCTGTATTTTTAAGCCTTTTCAATTATTAAAGAAACAGCGAATAGCGCGCAGGGAAAATGCTACTAAATTTACAATTACGTTGTTTCAACAGGAAACTATCAATTCTATGGATTATAATTGATTGCTGATTTCCTATTTCAAATCTTGATATCCTTGGCCTATTTAGATTGTTTCCAACAGTCAAACAAATTTTCAAGCATCGAATGGAAACGCTAACGAATTTTAAATCGATCCGCTCAATTTTTAAACTAAACAAAACAACAAAATTGTATATATTTAAAAAAGTTAAAGTTATGTAAAAATTTTAAGTTAAACGTAGGAATAAGAGATTAACAGATATTAATGTTGTATTATTGGCTGTTGAATTTTCTATTCTTCATTCATCAGATTGGATTAATGTCTTTAATTAATGCCTGGGATCTAAAATGCGCACAGTCATTATTTATAATGTGTTCATTAGATTACATTTTCACCTTTAAAATTCCAACATAGATCGAGGTATTAAATTTATCTTTTATGAGAAACATGTATTTTCCATTGTGTTGCTGAAAGTCGATGAAGTACGTTTAAATGTATGTTCCTTGTTTTGAAAATAAGCGCTTAAAAACATAATAATGGAAGTAGAAGCTGATATGTACACTCAGAGAATTATAATACACAACTCACGTCAGAAATCAGATATTTTCATACTCAAGTAAAAACTAATGGTGTGTTGTTTTCGTCAAGTTTACTTACCACAATGTTCAGGCAGATAAAGAAGGCGATGTTCATTTTGTGAAGTGACGATTGGGACTGTGATAGGATTAAGTAATACAGGTTTCGTTTCTCTGATATCCCTTCTGACTCACAAGCCGGATACCGCTCGGGGAAATTGTTACTTCCTAAAAATATTGAATCACCTTGGAGATTTTGCTATCAAGATTGTTTCCTATAGAAGTTCGTTTATCGCTTCTCCGTGCTTTTCCATGATTCTTCCTTTTTGGATTAGAGAGGGGGTCAGTAAGGCGTTCGAGTCACTTGATAAGTATAAATCACGTCTTGAAAATCATAGCCCAAATACAAACATTAAGTTCTGATTTTTCCTTCTCGAAGGTGGGATAATAGGTCATCACAAAAACAACAACCAGCTTTTTTTAATCCACTCGTTTCGGATTTATTTTATTCTTTCCTCAGGTGAGCTAACGCTTTTATTAAAAATCTTTGTTTCGGCTAACAATACAATCTTGGAAGGTGATTTCCGCTTCACCGCGTTCTCTAGAAATTTATCCCGCAAAAAGTTACCAAATGCCTAAAAATGTGGAAAGTAAGAGAGTGATCGGGTGAATATGGAAGGTACATTGGAACATGTGGCTTGGCGTTATCGTGAAGAAGAATCGGCCCTTTACGGTTTACCATTCCTGGTCGTTGCAGCTGCCCGTTTTGACAATTCCTTGGCAGTATTTCTCTGCTGTGTCAGTTTCACCATAATTCGGGAAATTATAGTGAACAACTCCAGCAGTACATCATCAAACATTCTCCATAACCTCTGTGGGTGCAGGTTTGGCTTTCGGAAGTATTTTGGGGCTTCATCCTCGTCCAACCTCAATTCTGTACGCCTCCTATTATTGTACCGGATCCATTTGTAATTGTACGTTACGATTCGATCGAGAAATGGATTGGTGCGCAACAGGGTTGTACAAATTTCAAAGCGTTGATTTCTTTTGGCTTGTTTTTCCTGAGGTACCCCCTTCTCGAACTTCTTTACTTTACCAATTTGGCCCGAATGGCCAGGTTAATGGTCAACACTAAGCTCTTCCGCAATTTTCAATGTTGGCCTACGTGAATTCCCTCAATCAACGTATGAGTTGGTCTTCGTTCACAAATGGAAATCTGCAAGAAGAAACTTCCGAAAACATCGTTACATCTGGCATTCCCTTATTCTTCCCTTCCATCAAACTCCGGTTTGGGCCGCAGTTCGCCCAAGTTTAAAATACGTACCAATAAATCTGAGTGGTATTTATTATAATCCTTAAATTGGAGGATTTAGCTTTCTTTATGTGGCAAGTACCTGCGAAAATAAAACAAATCTTAATTTTGTACCAACCCAATAAATGACATTCTAATATTCCTCCAATAAAGTGAAGGCCTCCCAATCTTTAATGAAAAACGATGTATGTTTCAAAAGAAGAAGAAAAGCAATATTGAAAATCGTTTTTGTTTTAATTGAATCGCCATCGAAACGTTTTTCCTAACTCGTTCCCATTAATTTTCCTTTATTCTTTTCCTCTCCCCCTCAACGGCCTATCTTAAGTTCGGTCGACTGAATTTGGAGGAACCCCGTCGCGAGGAGGGTTGTCCTTATTCTCTTGGTAAACGGGATATTTTCCGATTCGTTGCTAAACGTTTCCCCTCTCATTCTGACACACTCTCTTTCTTTGTCCTGCCTCAGTTGGCGGCCGTCGCAATTCTCCGCCTCCATTACTCCCAGCCCCTTCGTTTCAAACGAGGAAGAATCCTAAAAGTGAATTTCCAGGTCCTGCCTCTATCCGATTCATAACAGCGTCAATTGAATAAGAGCCTTTTCTTTTCCTGAGATTCAGAAAGCTGAGCATTAAGCATTTCGTCAGCACAAGTCACATTGAGAAAAGTGTTTATTAAAAAAAAAATAATAATAAGATGAAAAGTCTTCCTATCGTTATACATGTTAACTTGCATAACAAGGGGTCCTTAGTCCTCCTTTACCATGGTGCCCGTCAGGCTGAGCACTCCCTGATCTGCCGATTTTCATGGCCCCCACCGATTGAATTGGAAATCCATTGATCCTGGAGGATGAGTTAGATACGTCTTTTTACATTGATGCCCCCTTGATAAAATGATACCTCGTACAGACAGTATTTAACTCAAACAGGTAGCCACGCTGCCCGTCGAATAGGTCGAGGGTTTGCCTTCCTTCTGGATGTGTTAGTGTCAGTTTTCTCAATTCAGGTCCTTCGGCCTTTATCCTTGAGACCTTTTTCAACCCTTGGATGCAGGGGTTATCCAGGGGTACTAGATGCTTTCTGCATAGACAGGGGAGGGTGTCATAATCATTTGTACTATCGGGTAATGCTCCAATGCCTAGCCCCTGCTACGTGGGAACGGACAAGTAGTGGCGTAAACTTAGAGAAATGGCTGTTCTTTTATATGTGACATCCACCCAATCACTTGTGTATTATAGCCTCAGCCTCGCGGGATACGAAGGAACGGACCACCGAAGCTTATTGCTCATGGAGGTCCTTTAGCGATGGCAGTCACCTCTGGGGAGTGGTAGCAATTCAACTTTAAAACAAACCCGCGTCCGGAGCGGATCAGGTAATCCTCTTCTTCTGGAGCCGTAATACTTTGGAAGATTGAGTCGCTTTCTCTATCTAGGGAATGAGAGGAAGACGTTGCTGATGCATTTCAGCCACCTTGGCTACTCTTTTACGCGTGGCATACCCGCATCTAATGCAGATCTCCGACCACTCGCAATGGGCAAGCGGGGACTGAGGCCATCGTCTTGGCCCCTCGGGGCTGAAACGGCTTATGCATCAATGCTTGCTGTAACACACATTCGGTCGTCAGGGGAGGTGCTTCATCTTGAGAATCAAACCATCCGGTAAGGCCAAGAGCCAGGTACGGACGCTAAAGATCCTCATTGTCATTTTAAGGATGACTGCGTATTTTGGAACGCATGTTTCGGACTGAGGGATTACTACGAATTGTTTTGTTGTGGTATTAGCAGTAGGTATAGTAACGAGAGGCCAATATAATTGAATTCCCGAGATATTGTGTGACTAATTGGAAAATTTTTGTAGATCAATCCTCTATGCGTGATTGGCATTAAGTGGCATATACGCTGTCGAAAAATTAATCCCGGTATCATCCTGGACCCATCTCTTGATTATTATTCAATTATGTTCCGAATAATATCAAAGATTTAATTACGAATCGAAGAGGGCCCGGCAACTTCTACAGACGTCTTTCAAAGCGCGGCCCTTATCGGAGTTGAAGTGATTGCTCGGAATATCTTCTGCCCTTGTAATTAACGTCCGCTGGTTCGGGTTTGTTGGAGAGGGTAGAACTATTCTAAACGATCGGCTGGAAGTGGGAATCCAAGTTAGATTGGAGCCCAATGATTATTTGACATACGGGTAATCGAACTGGTTGGAGTACGCCTATTCTTTTAAACGGAGCACTAATAGGAAAATAATCCGACGCAACAAGAAATAATTGATGTATATTTAAAAAAACAATATTAGTGCTATCTAGTGGAACATGAGGGATTCGCCGGAGTTTGTCGATTTTTCTACACTTTTTGATGGTGAACCGATGGTGAAAACTTGCAATTTACATTTCCGACAACCACTACTTTGCACTAATAGTTTAAAAAAATATATATACGAAATAAATGTGATCACTCTTTTATTGTTCGTTTCTTTTCATTTTGATCATCCGACCAGCCCAAATAGCAAGAATAAGCGGTCAAAAATTATTTAAACAAATTAATTTAAACTAGGTGGTCCTCGTTTGCCTGCAAGTGTATCGAAACTTGTGAAAATAATCTACAATGATCACTTAAATTTTCGCGGGTTTATTGCTAATAAAGTGTCATAGCTGTTGGTAGCTTCTGGAGCCCAACCATGGCGACTATCACAAATCAGTATCGCAATCGCAACTCCTCTTTTGTTCTTAATGCATTATTTTGAGCAATTGTTAGTTAAATTTTATTAGAACAATCATGTAATAAATTGTTCTAAATAAAATTATTCCTGTTTTGTTAAATTTTCTTCCTAACCATAATAATTAAATTTTTTTTATAAAAATCACGAATTTATGATCTCGTTTTTAATAATTTTTATAAAAACGTATAAATTTTTGATCTCGTTTAATTTGGTTTAATTTGGCGAACTGTAAAGCCGGGAACACACTCGATGCAACGCCATGCGATGCTACCCGATGCGACCCGACGTCTTGTCACGTTTTGGTAGGTTGTGCGTATCTTTGCGGTGTCAAGCGCGTGCCAGTCACTCAGCGTAAATCACAATCGCAACACCTCTTTTGTTCATAATACATTATAATTGTTAGTTAAATTTTATGAGGACCATGTGATAACTTGTTTGTTAAACTTAATTGTTTTAAATAAATCACAATTAATTATGGTTTTTAGTTGAGTTGAAAAAAAGCTAATGGCACGAGAGGGATTCGAACCCACGACCTTCGGCTAGATACGCCGCTGCTCTACCACCTGAGCTATCGTGACCTCGATCCACTCGATCAACTCCTCATCTCAACCTCACCTTACGAATTTTCCCTCCTTTTGCCCCTTGCTTTTTTATGGTGGAGCAGCGGCGTATCTAGCCGAAGGTCGTGGGTTCGAATCCCTCTCGTGCCATTAGCTTTTTTTCGTCTCAACTAAAAACCGTAATTAATTGTGATATATTAATTGGTCGAGCGGACCACGAAAACGGTGAATAATGTTTTAAATAAAGTATTCCGGTGTTTTTGATCAATTTTCTGCCTAACCATCATAATTATTTTTATGATTTTTCCTCTTTGAAGGTGGATGATAGGTCATCTCGAAAAACCCACAACCAGTTATTATCCACAACGTTTCGTTCGGAAAACATCATAATTAAATAAATTTTATAAAAACGTATAAATTTTTGATCTCGTTTAATTTGGTTTATATTAAAATAAGAATGTTGTAAATAATATAACGACAGAATTACATATACTTAGTTTGAAATAAACTACAAAAAATATGAGTGTCCTGTTTTGGTGCTACTCAACGAAAATGATGTAATTGCATGAGCAAAACCATGAAATAAATTGTTAGTTAAATCTTACGAGCAAACCGTGTAATAAATTGTTAGATAAATTCATCTAAGTTCAAAAAATGGTATTCCGTGGTTTTGATCAATTTTCTTCCAAACCATTAAAATTCATGTTTTTAAAATGAAAACTAATGATTTTTTGATCTAGGATAATTTGGTTTATTTTAAAATAAGTATGTTGTAATTAATATAATGACAATTAAACATGTAGTTTGAATAAAAATTTGAGTGTCGGTTCTTTTGCCTTCGACTGTACTCGATGCTACTCGACGAAAATTTGGACAGTGGGGATAGCGTAGCGTATAAGGTAGCGTTGCGTAGCATCGAGCAGAAGTGCACGGGGGGGGGGGTAATACAATCATAGGGAAAATTGGACTTCAGATTTGCGTCCGGTAGCGTTTCCCATGGCGTGTGGTTCGACGAGCTTACTCGCAGATTCGAGATCTGGCGCGATTCTCGAGCGGCCATTCGTTATCCATTACTTTAATTTTTTTAATGAAGTCAGTTTATGATTTAAACATCAACGCTAGTGCACTGTTCTGTGTGAATTATAGATGTTGAAAACGAATTCAATGCGACAAACCACAACATACCGTAGGAACGGGTGCAAGAATCCTACTGAGGCTTGTCATCATTTACCCGCCAACACACGGGAAACAGTGAACCACCTCGAGAAATAACGAGTCTTTACGTTCCCTCGGCTTGAGGTATGAGTAACTTCTGCCCGTGCTCACCAAGCGATAGTTATACACGGCAACGAAAAATTCAGCCTTGATAACGAAAAAGCTTTTCTTTATGGCACCGCCTCAGAATTATGAACCGCGTCGAACAAGGAAAAATGTGGTAGTAAGGACAAGAAACAGTCCACGAAGCGTAATAAATACAAGTGGGATCACTTAAGCTTTTTCCGAGTGGATGGTTTAAGAGATCATCAGATAAGACTAATTTCACGCTATTGAAATCAGTACAAGTTTTTAAGTCATATTTTTTTATAACATACCCGTTCTAAAACCGATAAAATGCAATTATTCGTTTATTATTGCTGACAAATCTGGAAGTATTCGTATTTTACATTTTGACCGCTAAGCGAAATCAATTTTAACCGTCAGAACAGCAAATATTTTTACAATATTGATAGTTTTGCATTAAAAAATTGTTGATACTGTCATTGTTCTAAAGGTTAAGAACATCTCTTTCAAGAAAACGATATTTTTACCAAGTTTGTTTTTGGTTTTTACACCTCAGTATTTCTTTCTGACAAGATAAGCCAAACGCATGAGGTCTGTGGTTGAAAAATTTACACTATTACAATTACACACGAACACTCTACATGAAGGTTTGGCCTTGAAGAAGAAAGCGAATTGAGTTACTGCCAAGCTTGCGGCCTATTTTAAGGTCATTGGGGTAAATAATCTTCAATAAGTCCCAGCATGGCCAATGATTTTAACTGTGATTTTAAATTAAGTCGAAAGCTGATCTGCAACTACTTCATTAGCTTTCTTCTCCAATACTTTAACCTGATCCAGTGTTCCTGAGTGAAAAAGTGGTCGATATTTCTAACACTGAAAATCTAAAAATTTCTGGGCAGTCAGTTTTTGGTTGGTACATGATACATCCATAAATTACCGTGAACTTTGAAGATAGACATTATTCCTATGCAATTTATTTACCCAAATCGAAGAAAAACTGTTCTAATTTTTGTTTATCTGCCGGCACCAATTAGTCCTTTACCTACATTTAATGCATAATAAGAAATTTCTTATTTTTCGGTTATATTTTGGTGGGGAGGGGCAAGAGATATGAAAATTATTGCGAACTTAAGTTTTGCAGTTTCAGACATTAGATTGCTTAGCCAAGCTGTTTTAGACTGCCAAGCGGCGCTGAAACAGCCGTTCACTGATTATTGTGGCTAAAAACCGATATGTGCCTGCGATATCATATCAGCGAGTTTGGGCAGACACAAATGGTCGGAAACGACCAAACTGTTGGCTTATTACTTGGCATACCCGAAAAGACAATCACACAATATTTAGGATTTTTAGGTGGGCTATCTTGATCAGCTAATGCACAAGGGAAGTGGTTCAACTCCTTAAATGAACTGAAAATGAAATAGTGCTGAAATCTCATACGACAAAAAGTATGCGAATAGATGAGAAGAAGGGGTTAAAAATACGTTACTCCCTAAATTACACGAATTTAGTGTTTTGCATGGCAGATGATTTTTTTTCAGACAATTTTTTTTTGTGGCCTATAATTTGTCCGGAAGTGTAACGTTCGTATCCAAAGGTTTTGATGGATTCGATATATTAAAAAACCTTTTGAACTGTGGACTGAATTTGCATTTTTATCTGTATATTTAATTGTTCCGCCAGTTGATAAACGAGAAATGAACTGAAAAAAAAAGAGACTCGTACTAAAAGTGGGCTCAAAAAGCGATATAAAAATGCTTCGTTAATTCATTTCACCCCAATTTACGCGCTGACAAAAGTTTCTTTTGTTTTTTCGGATTTAACCGGAGAAATAAAGGACTTGGTAAAATAATAGAAAGGTGGATGTGATAATAGTTTTAAATACGTGAACAAAGAGTGGCAATGCCCCTAATTGCATATTCGTTTATTGCATAGAATTTAATACAGACAATTTCAATTTAACAAAACTAAAGCTGCAGGAGAACTGATTAATTAAACGTTTAAACCATTTTTTCAATTTACAAATTGAGGAGAAATATGCTGATCCGTTACAGAACGCATTTTTCAAATTCCATTTTGGAGCACCTTAAACAATTAATTTTTCTTCCTCAACTCGTTCTGTTGATTATATGTCATTCCATATGAAAATATAAAATATAATAATTGTTAAAATAAAAAACTAATTTAATAGAGTACTCTTACTGCTGTATAGATTGAGTTGGTGGCCAAAATAACTACCTATACAAATACCATCAATTTTCCAGGCTCAAATCCATACAATAGCTTTGCATGAGAAATACTCAAAAATGCTAGAAGTTGCACAGATATTCTCAGACATTGCTTTCTCGCATACTCGGTCGTCCTTAAAAGGAGAATGAGGATCCGCACCTTTCTGACGTTTGGATTTTTAAGATGAGAGATGACGCACCTCCACGACCAAATGTGTGTTACAGCCGGATGCGTTGATGTAGAAGCCTTCCCAGCCATGAGGGGCCGAGACGAACCTCACTCCCCGCTTGCCCATTCCGAGAGGTCGGGTTCGCATTAAGCATCGAACCGCATGAGTTATGAGAGCTGCCTAAGCCAAAATACATCAGCCTCTCTATCACTCGGAGTATTGGGACTTTCCAAGCGTAGAAACACCATATCCAGTCCGTCCAGGGTTTTGTTTAAAGTAGAATTGCTAACAACCGCCTAGAGCAGATTGCCTACAGTAAAAGCCTCCCATCGAGCTTAGCCTACACGTTCGTGCAAAGCGTACTCGAATAGGAGCAACTGTTTTATTACCCATTTTCATCCGCCACTGCTCACTCATTCGAGGGATTCGGTCAGCGTAATCATAGCGTACTCAACGCTTACACGCTTCGCGAAAGATTGAAGACAGCCAGGGCGAGTCCATCCCCAGTGTAAGAGGGGCTGAACTTTGGAACATTTCTGCTACCTCGTAGTACAGATTGTTGTGCTCTCTCTCCCGTTTAACCAGACAGGATCAGATACTCTAACCCTCGTGCGCCTCTGACAGGCCACTAGCCGCCCAAGCCGGCCCGAGGCCGTTATGAGATGTGCTATAGAAAAGTTGCCTTGCCCTTCAGGGCTGCATCGTTATTTATCGCCCGGACACCCCACTTGCAATCAATGGTTGGGTGGGGTCACAGGAAAGAATGAAGGAACCTGGATTGTGAGAGGGACGTGGATGAGGTGCACCTTTCTTTGGCCCCGAACCTTAACCATATTGTACGACCCGTACGTTTTGTATATTAAGTTTCCTACAAATCCCAGTGTATATGATATTCTCAGACAGCCTGGCAGCACAGGATGCCATGGTCCTTCCTCCCAACTTTTAAGTCAAAGCTGGTCTGGAAATAACGAAACCTTCTCAAGTCGGCACACCACATGCTACGCTGTAGGTGGAACTTAGCATCTCATCTAGGAAAACAGAAGTCTACTGCTCTCAGGAGGCAGAATTTTGGAAATTAACATGCCACTATACTAGGCATTGCCTACCTAATTACCGCTTTAAAAATGCCAAACTAAAAAATTAGAAATAACGACTGAATAAACAAGGGAAATGACAGAACCCTGTAGCACCACTTGGATATATAAAGTATGGTCTATTTCTGTGTTGTTAATTAGATCGCAGTGGAAATAAAGAAAACACTGTGAATTGACATTAATAAATTTATTCTCTTTCAGAAAAATATATATATTTGGATTTGTTTAAAGTCGGTGTTCATTTCGTGACGACCTGTGTGGATGGGAAATATGTTATTCTCTTTTGTTCACGTTACCTTGATCTTGCAGATGAGTAATTTGCAAAATTCGTAAGGTTTAAAAGGAAAATGGTGATATAAGTAGATGACGTTATTTTCAAATACCCTCATGAGTTGATAATTGATAATCAACAGATCTGTACGATTGCTAAGGTAAATCGTATTTTTTCCAAGATAGGTGCAAGGTCGTTGCTGTTGAAACGATTGATGTACGACCATCACTAAACTTTCGGTTTAATATTTTACATATTCATAGTTTTAAAATATACGCAAAGGTCAAACAATGGAGGTTAGGATTATATTTTAACACTGCCTGTCCAAAATATTTAATTTACTTATACCTGAACATTTTTAACAGGCTGCTTAAGGTTTTTTCGTTTTTAAAATTAAGCCGATTAATTTTTCCTTTTCAATCCAGTCAGCTCTGTCATTTACTCTAGTCTGTTTTCAAAATCGTATTAGAAATAATTCATTATAAATGGATTTAGATCGTAGGACCGGGCTCGGGGTTAAACGGCCGACCCAACCCCTTCCCAGGGTTAAAATCCACCTCGGGAGTTTCCGCCTAATCCCAATCCCCTGAGGATTAAACCTTAGTGAAAATGGCTTTTATCCTCTTCGGTCATGGAACGGGTTGGAATGACGAATAATTACCAAAGAAAGAAAACAACCGGTTTATGTTTTGAAGTTCTCTGTTCACATATTTTATTTAAAATGATTACAGACTTTTAACTCTTTACATTCGACCATATTTCTTTCTGACAAAATCACATTTTTTTTTAAGAAATCTTTCTTATTTACTCTGTTTTTCAGTTTACGGAATGGCAATATATTTAAAAGTCAATCGGTACGAACAAATATAAAAGTTTCACACCTATCAATTTGAACAGCAAAGTAAATCAATATCCGCGTATATGAGATAGTGAGTGGGTAGAAAAAAATTGACTGATTGACGAATATATAATATTGAATCGGTTTATAACTACTTATAACTTTTATACCTAAATTGCGCAAAGAGAAGAGTGGAAGAAGTGAAGGAGAGTGAGTGGGAGAGAATGATAGGGATTGTGAATTAGTGAGAGAGAGAGAGAGAGAGAGAGAGAGAGAGAGAGAGAGAAAGAGAACACAAATAAAGAAACAGAGTTAAAAGGAGAGAGTGAGAAATGTAGAAATACATGAATGGGAGTGGTAAAATTTTTTCGGGTTTTATTTTTTTATTTCTTTTCATTATATTATTAGCTATACGGTTATGGACCTCCCCAATATCTATTTCTCATTTAATTAAAAAGACAAAGACAGATTGTTCACTAGCTACAATAATCGATTTAAGAACAGCTAAAGTACAAACGTAAATATCATACATTTATGATAAATAACGGGTTTTCTTTTTTATTCGTTCGAATTACAATTCTTCGGGTTGAGTTATTTATGGACAAACGTTGTCAACGATTTTCAGTTTGTCATTCCCAAGGTGGGATGTTTCAAATAGGAATAAGAGTGACACGATTCGTGAAAAATATTCGTATTGGGGCGTCCGTTTCGGGATAAGTGCCTTATGTTTTCTCACCACTCTTTCCAGGGTGTGCATGTCAATTTATGCTTGGCCGAGTGTAAATATTTATCCATTAGACTCACTCCGGCCTTCTCTTGGTTTGTCTTGCCCTGGGAGGGGAAACTTGTCAAAGTTTTGCCCCTTGCCCCTCTCCGTCCTATAATTACAGCTGGATCGACAAGCAAATCGAAGAGAGAATTGGCTAACTTAAATAAACCTCGTAAAATATGGTGGATAAACAATAGGCGTAGTTGTAGATTAGATTTAGGTTGCAAATCAAAAAACCTTTAATTTTGAAAGCTCACCATTCTTTCACTGTGCTTTTTAAAGATCGTAAACCACAATATCTGTTACACACCACACCCTTGTTTCTTTTCTGCTCTTTATTTACTGATTTTTACTTCTACGAGCTTAAATCTGCACATGCTTATACATAGACGTATGCATGTATAAAGTTGAAAGTATCCCTTTTCAAAGTCCACCGCCAATTGCAGGTTTTGTAATTTTTCAATAAATTACCGGCAGACCTCGTCATCACACACCCGATTGTTGGTAGTTCGCGGTCAGATCTACGTCGGACTGGGGGTATTCCCAACACGACACACACAAATAGCACAACTACCCAGAAAACAAACACTGAGCCCTGAAGATGACCTCAGTAAAGATCGAAACATAGGCACGATAAAGAATATGTTTTTCTAGAAATCTACGTCAAACCAGACCGCATCTCACGATCTCCGAATAATCTTCGACCAACCGGTCTTCAAACATTTCTACGACGTATCCATCAATCCACCGAAGTTGGGGTAGGGGTGCTGTCAACAGCTAAATCAATTCTGCACCCAACGCATGCATTTCCTTCACTCTCACTCATTCTTAAATAGATTCTCCCCTATTTACATCATTCACTCAATTAGCCTGTTATTCCTCCACCAACTCTGCACGTATTATATACCTAACCTAATTGACGGTCCACTTAACATTCCGCCCAATTTACAGAGTGGTAAATTCACGCTAATAAATAGATTCCCTTTCAAACCCACGCCAGTTACACAAAACTATATATATATATATATATATATATATATATATATATATATATATATATA
>CM077103.1:28784651-28800392 GCA_039619505.1 Cimex hemipterus | reverse complement strand
AAAAATGACTTAAAGCCACGTATATATATATATATATATATATATATATGGGAGAGGGCTTACCGCTATTAATATAAAAACCAAGCGTGACAGCGACATCATGGCAAAACTAGTATTATACTTCCGTCGTGTACTTTGTAGTATTTCACTTTCAATCAATTCGACCGATTGTCTCTTGGCAGTGGAACTCAGATAAGTGAGGAAATAGAAATCTGAAGGCATTTTATTCCGTTGCAGAGAGGGGAGACAGAAATAGCTTACTGTCGGTTTTAGTAACTTGTAAACGTTGACAATTCGTGGTTTCTTATTCCTCCTGGAGTCACTGGAGGCTAATACTTTACTATCTCTGCGACGTATCAGATCTACTCTATAATTCACCATTTACAAACCCCGAAAAATGAACTGCTACTAATCTAGTTGAACACTTTCCAGGGTTCGTCGTTCCTTGTTTCCCTAGGCGTTAGTGTCACATTTAGAATGAGTTCAACACTCGCCCTAACAATTTTATTTTTGCCTTTGCAGATGACATTAATTCTCACAACAGATAAACACCCTGTTGCAACTTCCCTGAAATTTTAAAAATGACTTAAAGCCACGTATATATATATATATATATATATATATTACGCAGGGCGGGCGACCAGGACCCGAGGGGTTAGAAGCCTGGGTTGGCCCGTACCCCATCCCTAAAAGGTCCGGGACCTGGTCGGCTCACGAGTCCTGCATAAACCTATTCGACTTATTAACAAACCCCAGGATTTTGGACCATTTTATCCTGGGGAGTGTTTTAGTTATGTCCTCTCCTTCGAAAGTGTCGAATCTTTCCCTAGCATACCTATCGCACAAAGCCACGTAAAAACGAATTCAAGTATTTCAACTTGTTTTACCCGCGACCTTGACTCTGTTTTATGTACCTTTCTAATACGATGCTAGTTTGGGTTTATAATATAGTGTTTCGTTTTTTCACCATTTTCAAAAACATTTTCTTTATCGTGCTAACGTTTCGATCTTTATAGAGATCATCTTCAGGGCTCAAAGTGCTTGTCTTCTGTGTAATTATGCCATTCTTGTGTGATGGGCACACTCGACACGACTTGCAAGAATTACACAGAAGACGAGCACTTTGAGCCCTGAAGATGATCTCGATAAAGATCGAAACGTTGGCACGATAAAGAAAATGTTTTTGTTTTTCCTGAAAACTGCATCACCACAAACCGCATCTCACGATCTCATAGATTAACGGTCACTAATCACCATTAAGTTTTTAGTTTAAACCAAAGTAAAGTAAAAGTCGAAAAGCACCCTCTTTAACTTTTTTTATTGCATAGATGAAAACGAATTTGTTGTTAATATTGAATAGCATTGTTAATGATATATTGTTCGTTGTAAATATTGAAGTGTTGTTAATAACATATTATGACGGGTTCTTTATTGACTTTTTAATTTCACTCACTGTTCACTTCACATTTAACCGTGCTATTCATGGGATTCATCTTCTTTAAAAATCTTGTTGTCTATTGACTGAATGTTTCCTTGGGATATCCTGTAGGTGTTTGCCTCCGAATTGTCAATGAAGGACAATAGAACATTCCATGGCGTTTCAACATACCATGGCGATTTCACCATACATCTCGGAGAAAACACAGAAGATATTAGTGACTACGGAGAGGATTTAGGTAGGGCACGATAAAGTGTACCTAATAAATATTTAATACTAAAAAGTGCCGAAATTTTTCCTCTGGGTATTTATTTGTCTGTTGCAGTTTTAATTGTAAGTTACGTTAGGATTTTACAATGCGGAGTATTTAAAGAAGAAAAAAAAACCCCTTTGTTCCTTATTAATAAAAGAACTTTGTTTGGCGCTTGATTTAAATGAGATGAAAAGAGGCTTCAATCAGAGCTTGAAGAATATAAAGAATACACAATTTCTATAGGCCTTAATAAAGGGCAACATCTTTAGATATGACAGAAATGAAGCTTATTTACTGGTGGCCTTTTCCTAATGAAGTCTAAGCTTTCTGGTATCCCGAGATTTCCATCCCCCCTCTTCGTGTTCCTTTACGACTTTTTTTTTGTCATTCCTACCCTTTTACCATTCCTTCTAAGCCTTTTGTACAAAGGAAAACATACCACAGTCTATCGGAGCCTATATCTTTGTTAGTCTGCTTCAGTTGATTGGGTTTCCTTCTTTCTCAAAAAATTTTTTCTAGCTGTTATCACTGTCCGAGCCCAACCCAGAACTTACTCGTAACCATAATCGAAAGCACTGCGAATATTTGTATATATTTCAAATGAGGCATAATATGTTTGATTTTTTTTACAAATTTTGGGATCAAATTTATTTGACCAATAGTTCGAAAATATCAAAAATTTTAATTTTGCCTGGCTGTCCCTCTTATTTCTTTGATAAAGACGCCGATTATGACAAAACAGCAAAACGTATTGAAATTCTAAAAAGAACCTTTATGCAAAACGGGAAATGTATTTGAGAATATAATTGGCAAAATTATAGGGGGTAAATTGTTTTTAATTATTATTCGATAATTTGTTTAACTTTTAAACATAAAACGTACATTTTTAAGTAACAAAGAGAAACAATGGAAATTTTATTCAAACAATATTTAGTGATAGTCATACAATTTTTTCATCGAGAGAAATACATCATTTTGACGGAACGACGAAGCAAACGCTAAAATATATTTATATAACTAGGAGTTGTCAGTTTTGTTCGTATTTTTCCCCACTTATAACTCCTAAATGTTGTTGACATAGGCGGAAAGATGAGAAATTCAACGGTTTTAAAAATGTTGAATATGGATAAAATTCGGAGGAGTTATGCATTTTAAATGGAACACCTTTTGAGTTCTAGCCCAAAAACATCTAACTTTTGAAAATAACAATAAAAAAATCAAAAACAAATTATTAAGTGCTATAAGTGCTCCTCTATAAGTTAAAATGTATCCTGCCTCATTCCTACTACCTTATTGTGAAATCCTTCCTCTCAGATCTATGGTTTAAAGTAAGAATCGGCACCGATTTTTCACCTATCACACCAACCATAGCTGGCGTTCCGCAAGGAAGTATGCTAGGTCCAATCATCTACAACATCTACACTTCTGACATACATATCCAAACACACAAATCACAACCTACGCGGACGACACCGCAATCTTATCAACACACTCCAATCCTATCCTAGCAACAGAAGAACTCCAACAACAACAGAACATTATTAAAAACTGTTGCAATCTGTGGTGGATCGGGTTAAACGAAGATTAAGCGAACGAGATACATTTACGGTCAAATGACAAACCTGTCCACCAGTGCACATCACAACAAAATAACCACCATCGAACCGAGTCCCGTACGATTCTATTATCTGTTGAGCTTCTTGCACTGACTCTAAGGAATGAACATTATATACAGCAATTAATTATGGTTTTTGGTCGAGATGAAAAGAGATTCGAACGCACGACCTTCGGCTAGATACGCCGCTGCTCTTCCAACTGAGCTATCGAGACCTCGATCTGCCTGGACATCAACTCCCCTAGACGAAGGTCGTGGGTTCGAATCCCTCTCATCCCATTAGCTTTTTTTCATCTCAACTAAAAACCGTAATTAATTGTCATATATCTAGAAAACTATAAAACATTTCTCCAAAATTTCAGATTTTCGTAACTACTGCGGGCTGGATGGAAGAGTGATTAAAGTTGGTTCATTCCGCCGCTTTGCTCTTTCATAGTCGCTTGATCTTGGAAAGGCGCAGCACTTTGTGTGCCTACCCTACCAAACCAAGTGTTCGATTTCGGCGTATTACTCTACGCTCATGTTCTTTGCTCTCTATTCGTTCCATTCTGTCCGTTACTTACCTATTGTATCAACAGCGAACATCACCACAAGAGCAGTGAGAAAAAAACAAGTAAACAGAACGGAAAATCGTGACACTCTTACTCCCTTCTTCTACTTCATCCTTATTCCGTATAATTTAAACTATGTTTATGAATCCCAGGCTCTGAAGATGATCTCAATAAAGATCGAAACGTTAGCACAATAAAGAAAATGCCTTTCTAAACATACATAACGCAAGACGGCATCTCACGATCTACAAATGTATTCATCAGAAGGCTTCGTGAGAACGGCCTAGTCTTTAGACGTCCTTCATCAGTCTCAATCAGCATCTTTCTTCGACGAATGGAGGAGGAGTTTTCTTTTCACAGATGAGTGCCGGTTTGGTTTCTGGCAATCAGATAACAGCAATGCCCTTGCCCGTGTCGAACCGTTTCTATACAGAATGGACCCTTGACTTCACTAACATACAATGAAGAAGTATTGAAAGTGTGATTTATCGTAGACAACGTGGTGTTAATGCCTGGCAATCCATTACTTGAATTGTAAGGACTACCAAATGAATTTGCAAGTACGTCCTGCCGACATAAATCCTATGGAAAACATGTGGGACGTTTTGAAGACTGAAGAGACGGTTGAGGCGTCTTTCTGCGCCTCTAGCAAGCATTAAACTGCCTCAAATCCCTTGTTGAAGAACGGGATTCTGTTTCACAAGAAGAAATCCGATCGCATATTTACTCAACGTCTAGGATAGTTAAAGCCCTTCGCGAGGTCAGGGACTTAATACGCCTTGTTAAGAGCAAAACTAGGTGATAAAATATTAGTTAAAATTTGATCCGTTACTAATTGATTTTCCTGTGCTTTCGCAAATTTTCTTTCAAATCATCATTGCCAGTAATAAATTAATAATAATTGAAACGTATAGTTATGTACGATTTACTACATACTAAATGAAATTAAAATTATTAATTGTACTATCAGTAATAGTAGTATTTCTATGGCAAAATAAATGGAATGGCCTAGATTTGATATAAAGATATATATACATTTCTCTGAAAAAAACAAAACTTTAACAGTAATTTTTCTTTCACCTTCACCTAATAATGTGAATAAAAATGATATTCAATATAAGTTCCAAAGACAACGTAATTTATTTAACTGTAAGTTAAGTAAGCTAAATTGAATCTTACCTGTGATAAAAATGTAATTTTATAAAGCATTAATTTCGAATAAAATTTAATTCATTGGAGTTCGTGTCCGATTGAACGAATAACTTTTTCAATTAATTAACCTTTAATTGAGTAATTATTCATGAATCGTGGTATGCGGTCTGGTGTGATGCATGTGGATCGCATCTCACGATTTATGAATAATTATCGATTAACGGTCACTAATCAACACACAATTACGGTTTTTAGTTGAGATAAAAAAGTCAGTGTCAGGAGCGGGATTCGAACCCGCGACCCTCGGCTAAATACGCCGCTACTCTACCACTTGAGCTATGAGTTCGATTCCCTCGGACGTTAACTTTCCATCTTAACCCCCACCTTTTGAATTTTCCCTAGTTTTTGCCGTTTTTCAAAAGTCGTGTTATCTATTCGATCCTCGGCGAATAATGAAAAGACCACGGAGAGCTTTGGTGAAGATATACTTTTATATTATATATTAAATTTGATGAATTGATTCATCTTTATGTAACGTATTGGTTGAGATAATAAATGTCTGTGTCACGAGCGAGATTCGAACCCACGACCCTCGGCTAAATACGCCGATACTCTAACCACATGAGCTATCGCCACGAGCATATTGAGCCGTCGTGATTTCGAATCCCGCTCGTGGCACTGACTTTTTCATATCAACGATAGCATTACATAAAAAAAAACCCCATTGAATTAAGTAATTTGCTCACTTAGACCACTAGATGGATTAAATTTTAGTACAACGTTCAGAATCTCATCAAAACGAAGAAGAAATTGTCCGTGTCGAATTGAACATTTTCTTCGCTATTTCCATGGCAACATTGTTCGGTAAATTCACTAGTTTTCGTGGTCCTCTTGAGCAGTTAATATCCTTTAATTAATTAAGGTTTTTATTTAATATAAAACGTCAGTGACACGAGCGGGATTGGAACCAGCGACCTTCGGCTCAATACGCCGCTGATGTACCACTTGAGCTATCGTAACTTCGACCACTCGGACATTAACCTCCATCTCCACCCACCCATGTTTTGAGTTTTTTCTCCTTTTTGCCATTTTACAATGTCGTAATCTATTCGATTCTCGGCGGTAAATGAAATGATCACGGAGCGCTTTGGTGAAGATATGCTGAATTTAAATTTGTTAGAGTATGTGGCCCGATTGACCGAATAAATGTTTGAAATTAATTAATATTTATGTACAAAGATAATTTTGGTTGAGTTAAAAAGTTAGTCTCACGAGCGGAGGAAAAATTCTTTCAAATTTTTCCTCCTTTTTGCCATTTTTCAAAACTGTATTGTGGGGATGGGAAGTTAATGTCCGAGGGGATGGAAGTCACGATAGCTCAAGTGGTAGAGCAGCGGCGTATTTAGCCGTGGGTCGTGGGTTCGAATCCCGCTCGTGACACACACATTTATTATCTCAACCAATACTTTACAGAAAGATTAATTAATTCATCATATGTAATGTTCTGATTTGTTATTTGATTTGTGTGGGGATCGCATAGTCGATTGGTCAGCGTGATAGTGAAACCCTTGGCTTATAGACCTCAGTTCACCTTTCTCAATTTTATTTATTAATCTGGCATCTGTGCATTTTTATGGCAGGTCGTTGTTCAATTTATTCAAACCCGCCTGCAAATTGAAAAATTCCAGTAGTGAAATAGAAAACCCAATTAAAATATCAGTATAAAATATCTGATCGCTTTCAAACTAACAGTTCCGTGTATTTTTTCTTCATTGGGATATGGTGAACGATCATTGTCGATCATGCTATCGATTAAGCCCCTGCACAATTCTCCAATTATATTTAAATCGGGCGGAAGATGGATTGCCGAGCTCTTCTTTTCATTTTATCTTGGGTTTAACGTTCGAACTCGAGCCTCGTATATTATTTTCTTATCCATGCGATAACGTCGGCGTGCGTTAGCATTCAAAAAAGAATAATCTATAGGAAATGTGATATTTCACAGTAGTACAAGGTTTTTTTTTTGTTTTTTACTCTGAAACTTATTAATGGTTTTTATTGATTTTTCCCCCACGCGCGTTTACTCCTCTTCTTTTGTGCTTTTTCTTATGAAAAGTAAGTAGTTTCGATCGATTGTTTGCGAAAAAATATTGTAAAGGAAACAAGATACATAGAAAAAAGTAAAGAAAAATACAATAAAAGTTCTTAATAGGCGGAAACGATATTAAACATTGGATATTTATTTATTAATAACTAACTTTATAACTCGGCGTTGCGCAGGGGGATAATAAAAAATGTTATTTAACACATTATTTTGAATATACATATTGCTATATACCTGTAACATTCAGATTTAAATGAACCGCCATGCCCCTCCACACACTCTAATAGAGCAAGGAGTAGGGGTCAAGAAAGGGCTATATTTTTTTAAGTGCTAATTTAATTCCCTTTCTGCACACTATTCGTGTGAGTTAATTTTTATTACTTTGACGTCAAAACGAAAATAATAATTGTAATTTAGTTTTTAAAAGGAAATATATTTTTATAAAGAAAAACAGAAGAAATAATATTTATGTTAAAAAATTGTTTTCAAAGTTTATTTCTATTTTTATTTGGTGGTCAAAAATTTAATAATAATAATGTAATAATAATAATAATAATTTCTTACGTTTCTTTATGAAACTATAAAACAAGATTTAAATTTCATTTTAAAATTGAAATTTGTAGATTTGAGATAAGCTTATTATATGTTAAAAGGATTCTTTAAATTAAAAATAATAATTAATAAAATATATTGTAAAGTTGTGTGAAATAAATTATAATTAAAATTTCAAATTCAACAAACATTCGGTGTCATATTTATTTTGGTTTGAATAAAATATAAAAGGTGCCTGACCAATATAAGAAATTATTGTAGTCAGGTCCGATCGTTAAAAACCTCTGGGACCTTGTTTTCGATTTTCGAATTCAGGGTTGGGCCCAACAAAAAAAGGAGAACGAAGCACGCTACATTACATATCTACTCACACAGAGTGCAGCACTTTTCTTGTTCGAGGAAAGTTGTATTGAAAAAGCAAAGCGACGAAATTAACCAAGTTTAGTCCCTCTTCCACCCAGCCCGCAACGTTGTTTTCTGGATATGATGTGAGAGTAATATTAATCTTATTATGTAAAGTTTTGGTTAAAATGAAAATGTTAGTGTCAAGAGCGGGATTCGAACCCAAGACTCTGGGATAAATAGGCCGCTGCTCGACCACTTGAGCCATCGTAAAAAGGCCCGACTGGACAGCTGACAACTGAGAAAACAGATGTGAAAATGGACGCCACAAATTCTTGAATTCTCCCTTCTTTTTTATACATCCTATCGCCCATTGTTGTACGTCCATTTTACATTCTCTTAACCTCTTAACATAACCTTAACTGATACAAATAGAATTGAAAGTTTCATTGAATTCAGTTCAATAGTTTTCTTTTTTTATCATTAACACATATACAAATATTCATTTATACATATAGATTTGTTATTTTTTGTTGCCAAGTTCTGTTTAGTCTTCATTATGACTTCTTCCTCTATAAATCTAAACTTTCAAAAATGCCTTTAACTCATTATTCACTGTTTTCGTGGTCCGCTCGACCAATTAATATATCACAATTAATTACGGTTTTTAGTTGAGATGAAAAAAAGTTAATGGCACGAGAGGGATTCGAACCCACGACCTTCGGCTAGATACGCCGCTGCTCTACCACCTGAGCTATCGTGACCTCGATCCACTCGGACATCAACTGGAATATGGCAAGAGGAGGGAAAATCCGTAACGTGGTTGAGATGGGAGTTGATGTCCGACTGGATCGAGGTCACGATAGCTCAGGTGGTAGAGCAGCGGCGTATCTAGCCGAAGGTCGTGGGTTCGAACCCCTCTCGTGCCATTAACTTTTTTTCATCTCAACTAAAAACCGTAATTAATTGTGAATGCCTTTAACGTTTAAAAAATTTTCTTTACAACATTCAAAATTACATCAATCTCCGATTTCAGCTTCTTCTTTAAAGGGTTAAAAATGCTAAATGAAATACGTCAGGGGGAGACCTTTCTTTATAAAAAAAATTCTTGTTGATGTGTAATTTAGAAATTTCGAAAGATAAGTAGTATAGCTTATTTTCTCATAACGGCTTGGAAGAGGAGCCAGTTAATTAGACAAGTGCTTTTCGCATAAATTTACTTCAGGGGCTAAGAGGATCGCAGCCGGTGAAGGGAAAAAAGGGGCCTCGTTAATATTTTTCTTGGCTTTCTTCTGGGTCAAATGCCACTAAAAAAGTCTAGTCATTTTATATGAGCCCTCTGGCTCTGGAAACCTTTTGTTTATAATCCTCTTTATCGTCATCAAATGAAAGCAAGGACTTAGTTTGTTTACTTCCCATTATGGATGGGTCGTGACTTATAAATGGACCGGCCGTAATTGGAAAATATGCCTTGGGACAATTTATACAGACGTGCTATTTTTTTTTCTCTTGAATAAATTTTTTACATCTCAAAATTACAAATATAAATAATTCGGTACAAATTATTTTTATATAAGCTGGCGTTTAATTTTGCATTTTTAGAAGAAAGGTAAAACTGTTTTTCTTTCAACTGTACCATAGAATATTTAAAGTAAAATAGTTGGATTTACAAGGGAAATTTATAGAATAATCCTAACCCTTGAGATCACGCAATAATTTTAAATATTAAAATATTGGGTTGTCCGGAAAATAATGCAGGATTTTAAGTTTTCATTAAAAAAAATCTATATAAAATATTCTGTTTACGTTTGCAGGATTACTCATTTGTATGAATGTCAACACTTATTAATCCTCTTCCAAATGATATTGTTTGTTTACCTCTGTAGCATTCCGCTACTTGGAAATAATTCAGTCATCCTTATAATGTCAAAGCGAGAATTTCGTACGATTTTCTTTTACGAGTTTAAACTCGGCCGAAGCGGAGCTCAAACGGCTAGAAACATTAACCAAGTCTGGGGCGAGGGTTGTGTTAATGAGTGCACTGTGCAAAGGTGGTTTAAAAAATTTCGGGAGGGAGATTTCTGCCTTGAAGATGAAGAAGGTCGTGGAAGGCCTTCCTCTCTTAATGATGATGTTCTGCGATCAGTGGTGGAAGAAAACCCCAAAACAACTGTTCGAGAACTTGCAGAGCAACTCAAAGTCAGTAAAACGACCGTCGCTGACCACCGGTATGGTGGGCTTCATTTGGTTTAATACACTACAGCTTCTTAAATCCTGGCGAAACCATCAATGCTGAATCATACTGTAACCAAATTAATACCATGCATCAGAAATTGGCAGTAATGAAGCCCTCTTTGGTCAATCGGAAAGGGCCCATTTTGTTGCATGACAACGCTCGACCACATGTGTCACGTGTAACGTCACAAAAATTATTGGAGCTTGGCTATGAAACTTTGCCTCACCCACCCTACTCTCCGGACCTCTCGCCTACTGACTACCATTTTTTTAGACACCTGGACCACTACTTACAACACATAATATTCAAAAATCAAACGGAACAGGAAAATGCATTTATTGACTTTATCAATTCTAAAAATTCTGAATTCTACTCAGACGGAATTAATAAGTTACCAACACGTTGGGAGAAATGTATTGAGAGTATGGGAAATTATTTTGATTAAAGAACATTGCTTTAAAGTAACTAGTTTCTTTTTTTTTTTGTTTAATACCAAAATCCTGCATTATTTTCCGGACAACCCGATATATATTACTTTAAATACGATATAAGTCTTTTTTTGGGGGACGTTCATTCCTCATCTTTTTCTTTCTTTTTAGAACGACACACAAAGACGTTTTATAAATTTAGATAAGTTTAGCGTTCATAATTGACCTTATTATAAAAATTTGAACGAGGTGTCTAAGTGGATCGACGTCACGATAGCTCAAGCGGGTAGAGCGACGGCGTATCTAGCCGAAGGTCGTGGGTTCGAATCCTGGTCGAGACATAAACTTCTTCATTTCATCCAATACCTTACATAAAATATTTATTAATTGCAAGTAATTCTAATGATGTCTACATATCAAACAACTTTAAATGTTTAAAAGTAATACATATACATAAAATACATACTTTTGCTCACATAGTGTCTGAAAATTCGTATAGATTTATATAAAAACGAAGCATCGGTTTTTTGTGAAGGTATTCCTTGTCCGTTAGACCAAGAAACTGAAATGCCACAAGACTCTTTTTTTTTACCGACATGTATGTGTAGAGTTGACAATTGACCTGATTAATTGTAAAAATTGGGGCGAGGAGTTGGTGTCGAAGTGAATCGACGTCACGATAGCTCAAGTGGTTAAAGCAGCGGCGTATTGAGCCGAAGGTCGCGGGTTCGAATCCTGCCCGTGCCACTGACTTTTTTTTATCTAAACCAACACTTTACATAAAAAGATTAATTAATTGAAAAAAATCGTAAAGTAGACCGCGTACAAGAAGGACTAAAAGTGAATTCGAAAACTTGGAAATATTTAAAAGCTAAATACATTAAGTTAGAAATTAGAAAACAATTTATAGCACTTTTTTTACATCTTGCATGTATCTGCATAATTTAAACAATGTTTATAAATCCCAGGCCCTGAAGATGATCTTAATAAAGATCGAAACGGTAGCGCGATAAAGAAAATCCAGACCGCATCTCACCAGCTTCAAATAATCGTTAATCAAAACAGCGATTGATTCCTCAAGGTTAATATCGTTATTTTATGCGCTTTTCATTCCTCTTGTAAGTAATATCTGGTAGTAACGCAGTTGATATTACTAATCACACCGACCTCTGACCTATAGGTTGATCCTTACTGTGATCATCTTGGTGTGCCTATCCACCAACCCTGCTAGGTCTCTTCTTAATCTTTCTGTGTGATTGTATCAAATCCAGTCGTTTATAGACGTGTCAATAGGGAAAAGCATTGACAAAACCAACTCACCGACAAAAATGGGTTGGTACGCCTTAACATGTACATGAGAATCATGAATCCCTCAGCAATCCTTCCACAAACTCTTCTTGATCAATCGGACCACGAAATACACCGGATTCAATATTCAATTCAATTCAAGTAAAACGAAGTATGGATTCTTTTTTTAACTTTTTATTTATTTTTAACAACTGCATTCTTTGATGCAACAAGTAAAACAGATAGTATTTACATGTAAACTTATTAAAGGTGGCGTGAAAGCTTGAACAATTACCATCCAGTGATGGTAGCCGTTAGTACTTCATACGATGAGTGAGGTTTTTTCTTCGTCGATGTCAATCGCTAAGGTTGTCGCGGGGCCACCGACGGTTCAGTCTTCTATTGGGATTATTAGGTAATGTGGTCCATGACAGGTTTTTGACGAAAGGGTTCGGATGATGGAGTAGTTTGGAGTGGAACGTTTTGTAGCGATGTTGGGCTAGCTCGGTAATAAAAGGGACGTATAAGTCAGTATGGATGGTGTGATTGGATACATAGAAATGGGCTTGTACTATTGTTCGGAGGATTTTAGATTGAAGGGATTGGATTCAATTGAGGTTAGAACGCTTAGTATTACCATAAAGTTCAAGTCCGTATGTCCAAATGGGGGCCAGAAGGGCAATGTAAAGTTTTCTTTTGTTTGTTAATGAAAGTTTTGATCGTCTGTCCATTAGTCGTTTAAGTATGGATTCAAAGGAAGGTTGTGATGGGGAGATTGTGTCCGAGAGGATCGAAGTCACGATAGCTCAATTAGTTAGAGCAGCGCCGTATTGAGCAGAAGGTCTCGGGTTCGAATTCCGTTTGTGACGCTAACTTTTTTTTACCTCAACCAACCTTACATAAAAAAAATTAATTAATTGAAAAAACCACAGAGTAGAAACTGAATTGGAAATCTTGTAAATATACAAAACCTAAATACATTAATTTAGAAAACTCATAAACACACAAATTTTCAAACAGCTATTCAAATGCATCATTTCAATGACAGTATCAATTAAAAACAAAAAGGACCGTTTGTCACTCTGTTGGGCCGGAAGAATTTAAAAAAATTAATCCACCAAAGGCACGGACAAGTTAAAGGAAACGCAGACACACGCACCTACCCCTAACGACATTGATAACTGCAAAACGGCCCAACACTGAAGAAGGCGAAATGCTGAAATACGGGACAGACCAACCAGATTGGTACACATTTCGTAAAGAGAAATGAACTAAATTAAGTTTTAATTGTGAGAATTTCACAAAGTTCGGTCTACTGCTTTTCGGCTTCTCTTCATCTTCAGTGTGGTTGTTACACAAAACGAGTCAAAACGAGGCAGACCAAAATGATCAGAAATAACCAAGCAAAATTATGTGTTCCTTAGATATATTTGTATTTACTCATCAACAAAAATGATCAATAATGTCTGAACATTAGAGTAATAAAAATTGTTTTAAGTGTTTACACTAGTGCCTTGATAAACCCTGTTGACCGTTTCAGATCATTCTGGTCTGGTCTTGGTCATTTAGCTATTTTCAGTCGTCTTTATTTGTTATTCTCTCAACAGCGTCCTTGTTTTGGCCGATTTGAACTAGATTGCCAGAGGGGATGATCAGATATGGCCAAATCATAAAAACTTTATTGCCCGCCTTACAAGGGCGGCTACGGACGTCTTATAGCTGATTACAATCAATCTTTCTTTGATTAAACAACTGTGTTATTTGCCAGTGGGCTCTAGGTGGAGACAAACATTATTTCACATAATTCATATAACATTTTTAAAAGTGTTTTTCTGCCCCCTTGTTTGTGTATTGCAAGGTTTTGATATATAAATCGATTTTTCTCCCTACAGGAAGAATCAAGTCAACCATCAAATTATATTAGCGAAAAACCGGAGCCATTTGGAACGTAATATTTTCGAAAAATCAATATTTGTTTCCCAAAATTCTGTATACAGTGATTTTTCATGATGTGAAAAGCGAATAAGAAATTTGTTGTTAATTTTTTTTCCTTTCATTTTTTAAAAATCCATCCGTGTGCGAGCTTATTCGATCTACATACTAAATATAATGCCACGATGATTAGGGAAAGTCTGACCTCAGCTTCCTCCCTCGGCCATTCACTTCGACAAATCGCGAACCTTCGAATTTCACGAGTTTTAATCGTCAAAACTTATATAACTACGTCGCCACGTTCTTGAACAACTGTAGCTTTAGTATGTAATAGGCATATACTTCGTTATGGGACCAAGCAACATAGCAAAGTAGGTAAAATGTTTTTTTTTTTTAAGAATTATATTTCTTATTATTCAGGTATCGTGTGATGTAGGTTTCAAAAAAACATTTTCTTTATCTTGCCAACGTTTCGATCTTTTATTGAGATCATCTCCAGGCCTCGAAGTATTTGTCACTTTCAACACGACACGCACGAATGACACAAGTACACAGAAGACAAACACTTCGAGCCCTGAAGATGATCAAAATAAAGATCGAAATTTCGGCAAGATAAAGAAAATGTTTTTCCGAAACCTACATCACACCGGACCGCATCTCACGAAATCTGAATAATTACCGATTAACGGTCACTAATCTCTACATATTATATTTGTAAGAGATACTCCTATTTAGCATTCTGAAAAACTTCCGGATACAAATGTTTGGAGAAAAATATTGCTTCCTAAAAATTATTTCCCTTCTATGTTCCTCAGATTTAAATTAAAAAAAAAAAAATCAGAATTCGCGGGGTTTTGAAGCTTATAAATTACGAATAAATATTTAAATTTGCCTTCGGTAAATCAATCCATTTATAACTGGAGATAAGAAATAAAATGTTCAGGGTGTTTTTGTTGATTTCATCCTTAATTTTCTCAGGCATAACACGTGAAATGTAACATTTTTTATACAAGCTGAAGGAAAAGCCATTCGCCTTTTTCCAACGATTGTAATAACGATAAATGTGGATAAAATACAGGAGGATTTTGAATGATGAATGATTTGAACGTAGGAGGGGAAAATTGCTCCCGATTAATCCTACCCAAAAAATTTATACTTTTTTTATTCGAATAAAAACATGTATTTAGGAGTTAAGGACTGTATAATTTTTATACATATAATCTCATTTAATACGTCCTGCATAATATATTCGCACAAAATCAAATCGAATGGTGTACCTAATAATAACTTTAATGTTTTATTCATCCATAACAGAAGCATGAACTCATCCTATAAAAAAATGTCGACATGAAATAGGATAAATTCAGCTTTCCAGCTTATAACGCCGATATGGATAAAATTGAAAGGGCTTATAAATTTTCAAGTGGAAGACAACATTAATGCGTTCCAATCAGTGAGAATAAAATTGTCCTCAGCGAATCCTGTCCCACAATGAATGTTTTGTTGCTAAAAGTCGTATTTAATGGTGTGCTTTAAAGAATCCACTCTGTATTCCTTGGAAAAGGACCAATTTATTGGAAGCATTCTTTGGTTTTGCAACCTTCTTTTTATTGAATTTCTTTTGATACAATCCGACATATTACAAGCAGGAGATTTTAAATTGCAAAAATTAAGAAAATTTCACTTGGTTATTTTGGCACAAATTTTTTTTTTATATAACAACTTTTTAAAGAGTGTTTAAGACGAAATCTAATTGATTTTTGCGTTTTTTGTGCCTACTTCAGTGGATCTCTCTCTCTCTCTCTCTCTCTCTCTCAAACTCTTTTAAATGTTTTATATATATATATATAT
>CM077103.1:28772291-28784251 GCA_039619505.1 Cimex hemipterus | reverse complement strand
TATAAAAGAATATATATATATATATATACAGGGTGTTCGGCTACTCGTGTTACAAACCTAGAAACCAAGTCGTTTCAACATTCAAAAAGAAGCCAAAATAGTTTTAAGTTACATTGGTCCGAATCTCAACAGTTTGGAGGAGAAATTTCACTTTTTCTGATGTTTTAAGATTTCATGTTTTGGACAAATACTACGTGGATGCTTTTGAAAACTACATTAAATTTCCAATAAGATGTGATCAATATTAAACTGGTAAACGTTCGTTAAGTGAGTGTTTTAGTAGCGAGAAATTTGACACAAAAAAAATTTCAATGTGAAACCTTACTATCGTGATTTTCAAACTAAGATACTAGCAAATTTCAGAAAACATCCTCCATTTAAATCCTTTTTAGTGGAATAATTTATTTTTTAATTACCGCTTTCAAACATGAAGAAATTGATGTAGAAAAGAGAAAAAAAACCATGGCTGACGGATTGGTAAGGAGGAAAACTAAAATTAAAAACGGACCAAGTGCCTTCCCCAATTAGAAATCCAAACGGAACCTGGGCCAGGACAAACGCAGAAAAGTGTCAGCTACTTTCCGATCACTTTTCGACAGTTTTTATTCCCCATCCCGATATGAATGTCACTTCACAATCAAATCATATCAATGGATACCTTCACTCTCATCTCCCTCTCGCTTTACCTCCTAAGCCCATCCACCCCGCAGATGTCATGTACCAGATTCTCCACTTTTCCGCAAAGAAAATCCCCAGGCCATGATCTAATTACCTCTAAAATCCTCCAAAATCCACCCAAAAAAGTAGTGTACATCACCTCTGTTTACAATGCAATATTTCGCACAACCTATTTCCCTATCCAGTGGAATAATTAATAACTTTAATAACTCCAATTCCAAAACCACACAAATCCCCCAGTGCCCCATCCTCTTATAGACCAATAAGCCTCCTTCCTATTTTATCCAAAATCTTTGAACGTATCCTCCTTAAAAGACTAATTCCTATATATGACTCTAAAAACGTAATTCCTAACCATCAATGTGGGTTTCGACCTCTCCATTCAACTGTTCAGCATTGCTTCAGAGTAGTCGACACGATATCCTCGGCACTAGAACACAAACAATACTCAGCCGTATTTCTGGATGTTACGAAAGCATTCGACCGCGTATGGCACCCCGGTATCCTCCTTCATTCTTATTACCTAATCTTGAAATCCTTCCTCTTAGATCGTTGGTTTAAAGTTAGATTCGGCACCGAGTTTTCACCTATCACAGCAATCAAAGCTGGCCTTCCACAAGGTAGTATCCTAGGCCCGATACTCTACACCATCTATATTACATAGACATAACAGCTGACATACCCACTCATCCAAACACACAAATCACAACCTACGCGGACGACACCGCATCTTATCAACACACGTCAATCCTATACTAGCATCAGAAGCACTCCAACAACACCTGAACCTTATTACCAACTGGTGCAATCTGTGGCGGATCAGGTTAAACGAAAAAAAAAAGCCAACACGTTACATTTACACTCAAACGACAAACCTGTCCACCAGTGCACATTTACAACAAAATAATACCACCATCGAACCAAGTCCGCTACCTTGGGTTTTACTTAGATAGTAGACTTACTTGGAACCCACATACACGATTAAAACGGCAAGAACTTAACAAAAGATATGGACTACTCAGACACCTTCTTAGACCAAAATTAAAACTAAGCATACATAACAAACTAAACGTTTACAAAACACTCATCAGACCTATTTGGACCTACGGAGTCGAGCTGTGGGGCTCGGCCAAATCATCAAATATCCAACGAATTCAGTCTTTTCAATCTAAAGTTCTCCGCCGTATCCTCAATGCCCCTTCTACGCACAAATCAGACGATCCATAAAGATCGTAAGTCCCTTTCGTAAAAGATTTTATCCAGACACGCTTCTTCACTTTTCACTCTAAACTCGCCCTCCATCCTAACCCACTAGCCCTAACTCTTTCCTCAACATCTCACCCTTACAATCCTCCACGCCGTTTAAAACGACTAACAATCTAACCAACCGAAATTACTTCTAAACCTCCCCCCCCCCAATTAAAGAAAGTTGGTTTCTCTCCTCACTGCCTCCTGGTCTGACAGGTCTATTAAATTTTTGCTCAATATATATTATGTACAGATAGCAATAAATAAATAACTATTATTTAAAAAAATTTGGGTTCGAAACCGAAATAGTACAAGAGTTTACTTATTTTCCAACATGGCTGCAACTTTGGTGAAAGAATTATTATTCTCTTGAATAAAAATGTTTTAAGATTCAAAATGTTGACACTGTTATTTATCTATGTGATATAAAAATTAGAGTACATTTAATAAACTCAATCAACATGTCCTTAAGCTTTCATTTTTTATTATTATTAAACGTTCCACCTTACCAATCCTACAGCCACTTTTTTTTCTTTTCCTTCAATTTCTTCATATATGAAAAAAGTAATTGAAAAAGCGGTTACACCACAAAAATTATATTAAATGGAGTACGTTTACTGAAATTTGCTGATCTCTAGGTTTGTAAATTGTAGTTTGGAATCACCATAGTATGTTTTTCAACTTTGAAAAAAAAATTTTTTTTTCCAAAGTTCTCGCTACTCAAATTCTTATTTCTGTAACGCTTCCAAGTTTAGTATGGATTACAGGTTACTGGAATTTAACGTAGTTTTCAACGTTATCGATGGGTTTGTCCAAAACTTCTTAGTTTTGGAGTTATCATTGTTTATTTGAAGGAAGGTCGTGAAATCTTACAAAATCTGAAAAAGTGAAATAACTCCGAAACAGTTGAGATTAGGATCATTGTTAATTAGGACTTTTTGGTTCCTTTTTGAATGTCGAATCTACTGGCAAACACTAGTTGCCGAACATCCTGTATAATCTCAATTGACGTCTTTTGAACACTACTTTCTTGTCGTGCGTAAAACTAGAGTTCGACTGATTTAGAGTACGATGTGTGTACAATTTTTGTGCCTTTGCCTCCTAATCGGTTAGATTGTATACAAGATGTTAAATTTAATCAATTTTGGGTTGAGAAGTTAAGTTTGGCTTTCGTTTGTTCCTCCATTATGAATTCTGAACCTAAGGACTCCTGTGTGCTTTATGGATTGTTTCTTTTAGAATTCCATATAAAATATGAACGGAGGAGAGATGATGTTATCCGTATCGTTTAATCGATGCCCATTATAAAGCTGATAAGGGTGATGAAGATATTTCATTCTGCTGCAATATTAATCATGTTATTTTTTGTAAACGAACTGCTTGAGAACAAAAATCCATTCTCGAAATGGATACACATACGGCAAACTTTCTAGCGTTTTGTAATTGGCAAAAAATTAAGTTGTTAGTTTCTGTTTAATAAGATGTTTCTAATGATTTCATTTATTTATTTTTCTTTTGCTCCAGGTTATTTCCGCATACTGCAGAGGTAGAAAGCACACGAAGCCGCTCTCTCACGTCGTTATGGATATGTATTCTCAGACGGTGGGCCATGTAAGTAATGCATATTTAAATTTAAACAAGAATTACGTCCCTGTCATCACACAACCATGCATAGTATCATTTGCATTTAATATGAATGCCATTTTCAAAATGCAAACAAAATTATAACGCGACGAATCATTTGTTTTATATAAATCGAAAACTTGAGATTTTTTATAAACACAAACACGGTGAGAAGGGCCGGATCAATTGAAAGAAACCTCAATTAAACGGCTCCCTTACCATTTTTCCTTACTCAATCTTTCCGTTTAAAGAAAGTACAGAGGGTCGTCGGTGGCCGCAACGGTTCAGGCGTTGACACGGCGCCTATCACTATAAGGTAAAGGTTCTGGGTTCGAATCCAGCGACATTCGAACCCGACATACTTACAAATGGTTTTTTTTTTTTTTTTTCAAAAACACCGGCACCCTGAGGGTTTATATGACCGCTGCTGTTGCGAACCCTCGTAAAAAAAATAAAATTAAATAAATAAATAAAAACGAAAGTACTTTCTGACGTCAGAGGTAAGCATAGAAGTGATGTATATTTGTCTTTAAGTTTATTGCTATGAGCCCTAAAGGAATCGGATGATCCGTTTGTTTGACAACGTATTGCAGACTAAAGGGCTCCCTCACGAGCCCTGGGGATATTTTACGTAAGGTCTATTTGTTTTATACTTCAAAAAGTTATATAAAACATGTACAACATAAAAACATAATAATTTGAGCCATAGCTCTTTCGTATTAGGCAATATACGATAGCTTGTTCTTAACATGTATTGATTTTTTAATTGATTCAGTAGTTTAGTAGTTAATAGTAGTTTTACTATAAAAAGATAACGATCCAAGTGTAATTTTGTATTAAAAAACGGCTAAATCACTAAGTCAGTTCATAAAGCTTAGAAGGATATCTCATTACCTCCATAAAGTATTTTAAACTAATAATAGTTTAACTATATTAGTAATAGTTCCAAAGTCCTGATGTAGGTATCCGTGAAAGCTTGACCTCCAAGACCTGCAGCCTTCTGGCCTATTGTACTTACTAGTTCCTTAGTTCAGGGCAATCGACTCGATCATTCTCCTTAGGAGTACTTCCTTCATTCCTGCACACTCGTTGTATGGAGCCAAGTAGTTGCACCCTTCAACAGGCGGGACACATCGTGCAACCTTTCTCTTCTGGCTTTTGCCCTTTGTTCCCATGTACCTCTCGACATTTACTTTGTAATGTTTGCAGCTAGTTTGGATGATGACCGTACTTCCCATATTTCGCACCCAGGTGCCTTTTGATATTAAAATACGCTCTATCATTACACATTGCACCATGTGATGGCAACTCTGTACTTTCTGAATATGCGTATGATTCAAAGAGTCAACAGATTTCCTGTTGTCACATGTGAGACATGGATGATCGTTGTCGTTTATTTGTCCTTTGCCGATTGACCAAAGATAGCTTCACAAATGCTAATTTCTGGTGCGTTGCTTCAATAATTTTACAGCAATACTTTTTGGCATTGGTTGTTTTACCAGGAGTCAATAAGTTTAGTAAATCAGCCCAAATGAACCCTACCAAAGAGTAACCATCACCTCTCTTTGCTGAATTAGGGTCTTGGGAAAACCTTTGTGCTGCTTATCATTGCCTGCTTTTATCGTAGAGAATCCACTGTTCATTACAAGTAACAATTCTATCCAGAAAAGATTCCTTTCTCTAAAGTGATATGCTACCTTCAAAATGAAAATTTTGTCTGTAATTTATTATATGAGGAATCCAGCTTTTGAGCTCTTTTATCTTTCCAATTCTCTTAACCTGATCAGCGACAGTCGTTTTGGTAACTGAAAGATTCTATGGAAGTTTTCGAGAAGTTGTACTAAGATTTTCTTGGACCATAACTCGCAGAATATCATCGTCTAGGGAAGAAATCCTTCCACGACCTGTTTTGACTTCAAAGTGAAAGGCTCCTTTTTGAAATTTTTGTGCTCTCATTTACACTGGCACCGCCACAGGCTTCATTGATTTTTCTGGCCGTTTAACGAAAATCACACGAGTTGACATCTTAATAAAAACTGAATTATTTTCAAGTAATGAAATTCTACTGAGGTAAACAAACAATTTTTGGAAGGGGGATTAAAAAAATTTGGCATTCATACAATAGTACAAATCCATCAAACAGTTCAGCATACAGAGCGGTAATTGAAAGAAAACATGGAAACCTTGTTTTATTTTCCGGACGACCCAATATCTACCGATTTGTACCAGTCCAGGCATTGTTCAAAGACAAAAATAAAATACAAATTTTCCGATTAAGCACTAAACGCATTTATTAAAAACAAAGTCAAATTTAGACGGACCCAATTGAGATCCTTCGATGGAACCTATTTTGTTTAAACCAGTATAGTTCATTATTTTCCTGTCGGCATAAACAAAAACAATATTACTCTAGTAAACCCTTCCTATTAACAGTAATCCTTTAAAATACTGACTTCTCATTTACTACCTGCCAACCTACCAAGAATTTGAAGCTACGGCGGTCAAGAAGCTTATTTGGCCTGTACTGGTGTTACTTTTGTTGATAAACTAAGCGTTCACCGGAGATTTTTAATTTTGTTTAGCGAAATTACGGAGTTAATTTTGTTGCTGATAGTAGAACGATTTACCATCGAATAAAGAGGTTTTTTCAAATAATGCAAAACTGATGCGTTACGGGTGAAAATTTGTAGATTTATTTTCTGAGTAAACTTTTGCTAAAGAAAAGTGTGAAGAAGGAAATGCCCTTTTTCTCTTTTAAAGATTCCGGGTTGGATTTGTTATATCCACTGTGGATTAAATGGGGCCGAATCTTATTTACTTAATTAGAAGAAATCACTGTTAAATATTACGAGCAAGTCGATTTATTTAATCTCTCTTCGACTTTGTTCATTAAACGAAAAAGGGGGTTGGATGTAAACGGGTTGATTTGTTCTCCGACTTCTCAAGTGAAAACATTTCCGTTTCTCGAGAAATATAATTGAAAACAACAATATGAAAGGATTGACCAGCAAGAGTTGACTTCCCTTCAAAGAATTATCATGCGATAATTTCACTGTTTATAATTTTTCAGATTTAACTGAGAAATAAACGTTTACTGTTGTTGCATAGTTTAGAGATGGAATCGATATTAAGAACTATGATTAGAGTGAGCCATAATCCAACATCTTCATATGATTGGTTTCTATCCCTCTCATTATAAAAACTCTAAAGGTTAATCCATTTTAAGATGTGGCAAGTCCTCACACCCTTAGTTACACACCAATTAGACCACACTGTCAGCATGATATTCGATCGTATAATGCTCACCAACATAGCTGCTGCATTCCTATATGAAAATTTTGCCAGAGCAGTTTGGTTTTAGGCCAAGGCTGTCTACCACACAGCCAGGATAATAGATGGGATAATGCTAGCATTTAATGTCCAAAATCATACTTTGGTTTGGCTGTCCAAAAGGCTTTTGACAATGTTTGGCATGATTTAGTCAGGATGATGGAATATAGCTCCCTCCCCGAACATAATAAAAATTTTCAAATCTTCTATCCAGACAATTCCTAGTCGATTTTGGATCATCATTTTCCCGACAAAGATTGAGACACAACACCATTGATGTTCCTCAAGGCTTTACCCTTGGACCCATACTGTTTCTTGTATATTTTAACAAAATACCCAGAAGCAATATGTTTCAGCAAGCATAGACGTTTGTTTTATAAAAACAATTCTATTTGAGAATGTAACTTGGTAATATACTGGACTAAGTCTTGGATGGATATTAGACTGTAAACTCATTTTTACTTTCTATGTTTGTGATAAAGTGAACAAGGTCAAGACAGCTATCCACGTACTTACGTACCTCTCCTGCCAATAAACTTCTGTTCAAGGTGGTGATCAACTTGATGCTGTACGTGTGACTCTTCTGGAGTATCACATGCAGCACTAATGTCGCGAGGTTGCAGGTCGTGCGGAACAAGTTTTTGAGGTTTGTCGCTTGTCACTGACTATACACGCTTACCGGAATTGGACAATGAGACAAACACTTTGAAGGTTCATCATGCATCAGGATGCATTAAATATTTCAAGCAATGTGAAGTTATTACAATCTGCTCGCAAATGGGCAATTATTGCTCGGATGGCAGTTACTACATGTACAGGATAATAAAGAATATTCTCATAACTTGGCCATGATAGCTGGGCTTTTTAATCTAATATTTTTCCCCCCAATAGAAATAATGTCATGTAAATAATAGAAATTTGATTATAACAACCAGCTGGAGGTAAGTGTCACTAGTCCGAAACTCCACTAAACCATTGTATTATAATGTATATTAAAAAAAAAGAAAAAAGAATGAAAATTAGAAAAGTTGTAGGTTGAGATGAGTAGGCATCAGAAGTCTGAACGGAATTAAGCAGACAGAGAAAATTGCTTACTGTGTAATCTAAAAGCAGGGTTATCCTTAAATGGTTACTTACATTATTTTTTCCTTGGTTGGTTTTGTGTATTGTTAATTTCATTATTAAATTTTTTTTAATAAATCTTAAACATTGCTATTATCAATATAACAAAAATCATGATTGATTTATTCTCAACAGTCATATTTTAAATAATTAATAATTAATTAAGTTGCAAACCTACTGTGGGAATGAAATACCAACTGGTTTCATCTGTTAGAAATGATCATTGCAGAAAACTTTTTTTTAACTCTACATAGAATTATTCACCATTAAATTTTTTTTTTTTTATTACAGTCAAATATCGATACCAAAACAAGCCCAAGGGTTAGCAATGGCCCATCTGCAAATGGCTCCATCTTGTCCACTCCAAAATCCGAGAAAACGATTTCACCACAAGTTAAACCGAATCAGGATAATGAGTAAGTTCACCGGAAATATTTCTATGAATAATGTTAATACTAATTATTATGAGGAATTATTTTAGTGTTTTGAGGCAATTTGTTTTAGTTTCTTAAGTTCCTCTCACCATAATTCACGTCTCACCTAGGTTATTTGTACTTAACCATTTGAATAGCATCAAATCAAATTCAAATATTTTTTAGATTTGATCAATCCTAATAATCCCTCCTTGGTGAAACGCTAAAACCCATTTAGTAGGCATACCAGGCAGATTCACCGTTTTGCAGGCCATTTCACAGTTATTCAGATTTTCCGCACAACTTCACTTTTGTTTTTAGTGTTACCACTACATTCTACTCCAAGCCTATCAATGGGACAAAGTACTGTGGGCCGAACACTTTCATCGGGCCGGAATTCATCATCAGGGCCTCAGACCCGACCGGATTAGTACATATCGGAGACATAAAGGTAAGCCTTAAAATTGATTTAGGATTTAATACGTAAAAGCAAAATATTTAATTTAATAATGTAACGCGTTTTTGTAGGCTGCATCTAAGAGGAAAGTTCTTGTTGTACTTTTAAATGGGCAGATACTTGAAATAACGTGTGATCCGTCTAAAACTACATTTGCTGATATTTTTCAGGTAAGAAATATACATTTTCAATTAAAATGAAATTCAAACTTAAACAACATGCAAAACATATTGACTAATTAATAAACAATTTTATTCTTCAAAAACTTTTGTAGATTGTGACTTCAAGGGAAGGTTTAGATCATAGTGTTACTCTTGGTTTGGCCTGTCTGGTGTCCGATGACTTTGTCTTTCCCCCGGCTGAGTTTAAATTATCCAAAGTAGCCCCTGTAAATTGGTCAAAATCTAGATCTCAACCTCCCCCTTTTGTAGTCTATCTTAGGTTTAGGCTCTACCTGCCATCACTGAGGGGATCTAGGTAAGAAACTTTAATTTAAAATTCCTATTATGTTAGCTGATGTCTTGCTTCTTATGTTTTGTTCCAAGGTCATGGAAATGGAAGCATTTGCTTTATCTCCAGCTAAGGAAAAGCCTTTTGGATCGACATCTCAGGGCTGAGAAACAACAACTCCTGACTTTGGCTGGGTTGGCTCTGCAGGCTGAATTCGGTGATTATTCACCATCGGTTTGTACTTATTGGATTAATTCACCATGCTTGAGCATTAAATTATATTTATCTGCTGAATCATTCGACTCCATCTAGAACAATTAGCAAAGGAAGTAATGATTTTTTTGGGGCTCCGGGGGGGAGGGGTAGCTAAGCCAATTCAGCGCCCAATGCATGCAATTCCAAACACATCTGTACTCACAATAATTCTTAAATACATTCACTTCTATTTATAAACATGTCATTTAATTAGGGCAGTGTAGTACTTGATATTCTTCCATCACCCTTGGCATATATTATGCAACTAACCTAACATAATCTTCTCACATCACATTCACGCTAATAAATACATTCTCTCTCAATGCAAGCTAGGTTCACACAACTATTCTCACTATATCTTATAGAACAACCCCATTTCCTCCAAGAATCTGGACAGGGGACTCAGTTACTCACTGCCATGCCAAAATGCAATTCTCAAATATGTGGTGGCATTCCTGAGTGCTCTCTTTATGGGCCCAAGGAATTTCACTCTTCAATTAGGCCATAACCTTTCTTCGGGTGCCATACACATATGCCAGGAGGTTTTGGCCCAAAATTTAGTGGCCGTGTGTCAAGCTCACTTAGCCTATTCTTCACCGGATAAGGGTGACCCTTTTCTACAAGGTCCCAGGGCAGAATTGCCCAGTTGTCTAGTTCGAGTACCGTTCCAAGGGTCACCTCTGCCTCTCGAAAGGCTTCGCCGAAGCATATTTATAGCGGTCACATCCCAGTCTGGAGTTGCTCATATATTCTATATTAATTTCTTAGGAACATGTGCAAAACACTCTATACCACACCTCCAGACTGCAAGGATAGGCCATGTAAATAAACAAGGGAAACTGAGGGAAGAGATACGGGTAGATGCCATGCCAGGCTTGCCAATCGATGCCACTACTAAAAGTACAAGATACTAATAGAACAAGAAGTACAGACCAAAGGATTACTGCTAAAAGCAAATTCCTACTGGTACACTGATAGCTCCAAAACTGACAAGGGCACAGGGTTGTCGTAAGAGTTTGTTAAACGAAAGCTTAGGAGTCAATAGTGCACCCAGATATTGATATTCGCTGATTATCGATTATTTCCTTGTTATATGTCCACTTTTCACCGCATGACTTCATTTTGAAAAATCATAATTTTTTTGATTTGCTCAGAATCACCATTACTCTACATTTATTACATTTTTAAAGTAAATCTAAATATTTATTGCAGTGCTAGTGGTTTATCAACAACAATAGCCAGGTCATCAGTATAAAGTAAACCATAATTACCGTACCAAAATATTTAGATATAATTTAGTAACTACATTTTTCCTGAAAATTTTGTTTTTTCAACATGATTTTACTTTCATCAATCACTTATATACGTTTTAGTTTTTAACCATCAGGGAAAATGGATTTAATTTTTTCAACTTTGTTTTAATAATAGTTTGTTTGTATACACGGATTGTAGGCGAATGGCGATAAATATTTTCTTCTTGAGCACTACATGCCCGAGGGAGAAGGAACTGAGTCGGAGCTGGAGACTCTGCACAAACAGAGGTCAGGTCTCGATCCTGGACGAGCGGAAGAAATGTTTATATCTCTCTCCATGACCTTCACCGAGTATGGGACGCACTATTTGACATCTCATTTGGTGAACAAGGAAGGTTCTACGACTGAAATGTGGGTTGGAGTGAACTCCAAAGGGGTGATTCTCTGTTACAAAAGAGACTTTACTATTAGCATGGTCAGAAAGAGCCACTACGTATTCAACTGGCCCGATATCAAAAAGCTGTCTTACTCTAAACATATCTTTGAAATTGTATCTGCCGATTCAAAGTACAAGCTTAAATTGGATTCAAATAAGTAAGATATTTGATCAATCGTTTATTTTTTTATTTAATGAATAAAATAATTTAATTGATGTTTAGGAGTTTATATTTATTTCGAATGGCATGGCTGCACCATAAATTTTTTATGAAGTTGACTAATGAGTACACCACGCTGCAAAGTCTTGCTGAAGGTGAGTTTTTTTTTAATGTTAAATATATTGTACAGACTGTATACATGGTATCTCGGGGTAGTGACCTTGGCCCACTACTATACTCTGTGTATGTTAATGATATCCCTGACCCCACTGTCATAACATACACTGATGACACTGCTAATCCTCTCGCTCTGACTCTGCCATAGTTCACTGACTCTCCTACTGCTACATTACATAATTTTAAACTGGTATGAAATTTAAAAAAACAGCTTTAATATGGTTATATCCCGAGAGGGTCATTTTTTTACAACTACAATGGTTATAGTTGATTCCTTACTACTATCAACTTTACAACTACAATGGTTACAGTTTATTCTATACTAATATCAACTTTACAACTACAATGGTTACAGTTT
>CM077103.1:28751631-28763101 GCA_039619505.1 Cimex hemipterus | reverse complement strand
TTTAGTTCTTCGTTCTTCTCTTGAAGAAATGTGTGGGCTTTAGTGACGATATCCAATGATTATTTGGAGATCATGAGATGCGGTCTGGAGTGAAGTAGGCTTTTTAAAAAATTTTTTTTTTAACCTGCCAACGTTTCGATAAGATAACAAGAACAAAAGATATAACATTCCCGTTGAAAAATCCGCGCTTCCGAATACACATACCGCTCAAAGTATAACAAATCGCAAAACTTTTTTTTTTATTTCAAAATTTTCGGGGATTTGATCAAAGTGGCTTTATATATAGATATGTCAAGAACATACTTACGTTTTTTTAGAACTTTTCTTTGTGAAATCTCGTACATTTCCGTTGAAAAATCCGCGCTTTCGAATACACATAAGCCGCTCAAAGAATAACATGGCAAAACCGTTTTTCCCTTCAAAATTTTCCGGGATTTAATCAAAGTGGCCTTATTTGTAGGTATGCCAAAAACATACTCACTTTTACACTTTTTTTAGAACTTTTCTTAGTGAAATCTCTTATGTAAAGTTGAAAAATGTGATATAGAACACATTCTTCTTGTGGCAAGGCAAGAGAGGAGCCCTGGTTTGACACCACTAGATTTTTACATATGTGGAACTCTGGAAAGTGTACAGCATACAGCTCCTAGAAAAAATTGCGACACTTGTAATGACATGAGAGAAAGCAGAGAAGAAATGAGAAAAATCCATGCAAATTCATCTAAAAAATAAAAAATAAATAAATAAATAAAAAATAAAATAAAAATAACATCTTATCTTGTGGAAAATGTAGTGTAGTTCGCGAAATAAATGTCATGTTTGTTTTTTAATGACGTTATAGTTGAGAAATTACAATTTTATGTTTAAAAAAAATCTGATTTCAGAATAAAATCACAAAAATGTTAAACAAACAGGAAAGAAAGATGAAAGATTCCACCCACTTATAATATAACTTGATTTGAATATATTTTTGCACATTAATCCAAGTTTCCCGTTTTTTAACGTTGAAAAATTGAGTCTTTGTCTAAAAAAGTAATTTACTAAGGAAAATGAAAAAACGGACAGATAAAATTTGTTTTAATTAAATTGTTAATTAACATTTCAATGTCGCATATTTCCTCCTCTTGCCTTAATTACATCTCGAAGAGCCTCAGCATACTTTCTATCAGCCTGGAAATGTCTCTTTGCTTAGCTCATGCCTCAGGAAGATCGTGGAGTATATCAGGAATTGACGTGCTCTTATTCATTTTTTGGAGTTACCCCATATGTTCGATGGAGTTCAAGTTTCGAGAACGGGCTGGCTAGTCTAAGACGTTATGCTGTTGAAGGTATGTTTGTACTGTGTGAACGACATGTAGACGCATGATTGTGCATTAGAATAGGGCTGTCGCTATTTTCATTGAGGATGTGCAACGCATGTCAAAGACCCTCCACGAACAACAGCCAACTCTGTGGGTCTCTCCATTGAAATTCCCGCCCACACCACCACTGTGCTACGTTGAAAAGGTTAGCTATAGGGAAAATTTCAGGCTCCGTACCTTTCATTTAGCCATCTACACACATCTGTAAAAAGTACAGCAGACCAATCGCCCAAAGACCAATGGTTGTTTTCATGAGCAAATACGAACCGTGCAACTCTGTGTACGGGTCCTCTTACCGGACGAAAAGCCTTCAGTCCATACTGATTTAATCTCCTTCGAGCAATGCTATCAGGAATTTGGACCCTTGGAACATTCTGTAGCTGATGAATCGCTTGAACAACAATAAGGTGCTGGTCAAAAACCGGTCATCGTGTGGTTCTGTTACTCTAAAACGTCAAAAACCGGGCCTTCTCTAGTAGGACCCAATTTCCCGCAACGTCTAACGGCGTCTACCAGAGTTTCGTAGGGAACTGAGATGGCAATAGCCGCATACCTGATGGAACGTCCATCGCCAATAAGTCCCACATCAAGCTCAACATCCTCAGAACTAAGTGGCATTTTTAAGTTTAACTATCTGCCAACACCCGGGGTGGGTGATTCTCAATGCCTGCCGGTATTTATTGTAAATCAGAATGGCTGAAAATGCCGATGGACTGCTAGAAGTGTTATGAACATAATAATAACGTGATAATCTGTCGTGTACCCGAGAGATTTCTTTTTACTTCATTTATTTGTATCTACAAATCTACGTGTATTATATATATCCAGCAGATTGGATAATTGATGTTTGTGGCATTACCGGCGTTGTAAAGAAAGCTACCATTAACCCATTGGCGGCCATTCTGGATTAATAAAATGGTAGTAATCATTTAAGAAGCCTCTTATCCACATTCTTTCCGTGGGAAATGGAATAATTAATTGTATTGTGTGTTAGTGTGATTCTGTAATTTACTATGAAAACGTCTGTAATATGTTTTGGTGGATGAAAACACTGTTGGCAAGTGAAGTGTGTTATTGTTTAGTAAAAAGAGTTAAATTAGTCTTACAATTTTGTATTGAAAACTTTGTAATCTTTGAGAATTAGAATAGTTTGTCGATCCATAAGCACCCGAAATATGTATAAGTATGTCGAAAGTTGATTTTAACCCAATCAATTAAGGTTTTTAGTTGAGATTAAAGAAGGTCAGTGACATGAGGGGGAATCGAACCCACGATCTTCGGCTAGATACGTCGCTGCTCTACCACATGAACTACCGTGATCCGATCCATCCTTTTTGCCATTTTGCCAGAATCAAATTTGAAAAACGGCAAAAGGAGGTAAAATTCAAAAGGTGGGGTTGAGCTGGGAAGTTAGTGTCCGAGCGGATCGAAGTCACGATAGCTCAGTTGGTTGAGATACGGCATATCTAGCCGAAGGTAGTGGGTTCGAATCTCGCTCGTGACACTGACTTTTAAACTCAACTAAAAACCTCAATTTCATGAAATATATTATTTTGAAATATATATTGGTCAAACGGACCACGAAAAGAACTAAAGTTGATTTTAGCTGTAAAATTTTGATTGTCTGTAAAGTAGGAAATAAAGCATTTTACAATCGTTTGTTGAGTGCCTGTTTTTTTAACAGACTGTTTAGAGTCCAAGTCCTAAAGGGTTAAATTTGTCGAATTTAGGAACGTTGATTGTTTAACTATAAGCTAGGACAAACCTCTAGGCAGAAAGGTGATGTGACTTGGAGGGATTCAACTTTATATTCCAAAAAGATTTGGATCCGAAAGAATGCATTTTTTAATTGTTGATATGTGGTAACTTAACTGAAGCTTGTGTAGAAGAGGGGCGACTTGAAATGAGATTTAAACTGATTTATGATGTGGCCAGTTAAAATTATCTCAGACACACTTATCAACAGCCATGGCATTTGGAATCGAAGTTTTTTTTAATGAAATTTTGAATTGTTGATACGGCTTTTCACGAATATTCACCATGAAAGATGATAAATTTACAATTGTGGAGTACTTGATTAGTTGTCTTGTATAAATCGCTTGGTTTGGACTCTAATTTGAAAAAGTCCTTGCTAATTTTTATCAGTATACCCAAATAGCCTATTGCAATTTGTTTACAATACAATAATAATCGTCGATTTTGGAGGTTTTTTAAGTTTTGAGAAGTTTAACTGAGATAAAAAGGGAGCTCATCACGTTAACATGGCAGTTCATCGTTTTTAGACAAAAATTGACAACTAGACTCAAAACGCGCAATTTCGTCAACAATCCAGTACACGTGTTATCTGGCTATTGTCCATGACAGTGACCGTTTGGTACTAGAATTTTAACGGGGGGTGGGAGAAACGATTCCCCTATTCTTAGACCAGTCACACCCGGGATGACGGAGTGCGACGTTTTGCGGCTGAGCCTCCGGAAGCCGAAGCGGTGGGCGTGGGAGCTCACGACGTCCGCGTCATCTCCAGCGATAATGATTCCTAAAATCGAACTGGTCGACCATAAAGGCCGTCTTTTGTGTTCGACCCAAAGCACCAGACAACCCGAAAAGAAAAGGATGAAGAGAAAGAGACGGAAAAGGGATGTACCCAAAGAAGGTAAACAAAAACTGTAAGGAAAAATTTATACCAAAACTAATATAAAAAAAAGTATTTTTACATGCATTATATACTTTTCCTTAAAAACCCAAGAATATAAACGGATAACTGATAACAGAAACGTCATTAATATACCCTCAATTCAAAAGCTTTTGTAAAAAGCTTAAAAATCTGCCGTGTAAAAGCTCTGGTTATTTATATGAGAATTATTCTGTCAGACCCCCGCGTATATCTAAAGTGGTCATTAATATTGATGGACCCCATCTGGATCCGAGATGACAATTAATTTACGCCACACCTAAGGGGCCTTTGTCCTTATGCCAACTTTGTCCTCATTTGAGTCCCGATCAAATCGTTCGTCAGGCCTAAATAAAATAACAATGTCTTGTGCGCAACGTGCTTGCATATTACAAGATTTTTTTTTTATATTGATGGGGTTTACACAATGATCGGAAACTATCAAAACTAAACAGGTACCCCGCAGACCTCCAGTGGACATCCCACAATACCAGAATGATTTAGTTTTCAACCCCAATAGTTTTTATAGATTTATTCTTAATAGTTTTTTAGGATCAGTATTATGTGATACTTTTTTGGTTTATTAATTTGCTTACCTGTACAAATTATATAATGATGACGCCAATGGTCATCCCACAATAGTAGAACGATCTAGTCTGAACCTCAATAGGTTTCTATAAATTTATTAGGTTTCGTGGTCCGCTTAACCAAATAAATTATTTTGAATTACTTAAGGTTTTGGTTGAGATAAACAAATCCAGTGTTACAAGCGGTATTCGGACCTTCGACCTTCGGCTAAATACGCCGCTGATGTACCACTTGAGCTATCGTGACTTCCTTCCACTCGGACACTAACTTCACATCTCCATCCCACCTTTTGAATTTTCCCTCCTTTTTTGCAATTTTTCAAATGTCGTGTAATCTATTTGATGAGGGGAACCAGCAACCATTGTTGCTTTTTTTCTTAGATTCCTGGCCACAGTACATCCAGGGCGTTTATTCTGCCTGTTTCCATAGTGTTTACAGAATTACAGGTATTTAACAATCTGTGTATTACATTATATAGACTTTTTGATAATTAACAATCTTAGTAACTTTAAATTTATTACACTTATTTATCATTTTATAGTTTGCTAATGTCAATTGAGTTTATAAATTTGACAATTCCAGGCTGTAGTTTTGAAGTAAGCTGACCTTTTAGGTCGAACACCCACATACAGAATACAATATGTTACCATGTATGTATACCCCCTTACATGGGCATGTCGCATCATCATTTATGCCAAATCAGGATATGACCGGTGCTTTCCATTACGTGGCAATGCCATGGTGATTTTGTGAGTATGCTCGTATTCAGACGAGATTCTATGGTCGGGAAGTATTTCCTTGTTTTATATCCATCATTAATTCATTTGTGGTTTGTCTCCATTCCTCCTCCTATATTTGTAGTGATCCCTTTTCTATGTTCTTCTTAACATAAGAAAGGAAAATCGCGCTGCCTCTTTTGCTAAGTAATCCGCTCCTTCGTTTCCCTGATGTCCTGCATGAGCCTTTATCCTGTGTCCTCGTATTATCCGACGTTGTTCTTATTTCTTCGGCAATGGTGTTGTGATTTCAATGGTTGCTCAAGATATGTAAAGACTTCTTACTGTCTGTTCTTAGGGCTGTCCTTATGTTATTTTCACTCACATTCTGTTGTACCCAGCAGATTGCTTCTTTGATGCTCAGTAACTCCGCTTAATTACTTGAGCACCATGATGACAGATTTGAATTTTCTTGTTTAATAATTTTGTTTGCTTTATTGTCAATGATTGTGAAGGCACATCCAGCTTTATCTCCCATGCAGCTTCAATCGGTGAAAATTTCGATTCCAAATTGCCTTCCTAAACTGTTTCATACTTTGGCTGGATGAGACCATTTTTTAATGGGTAATGGCATGTCCAATTTAAACTCTGGGCCGTATGTGTGTCCATATGCAGGAGTGGGTAATGTTGGACGAATATATTTATGGATTAGAATGCGAGGAATGTGGAAAATTTGTTAGTGATTAGGTTTTTAATGATGCACATTTGGAGACCATTGTGAAAGTTGGACATGTAGCGGGAGTGTTGACAATGTTTATGATAATTAGTTTGAATTGGGAGGATTATATTTTTTTTTGAAGTTGGAAGGTTTAGCGGCACCCATAATTACAATTCGTATACCCAAATTGGTTTCAATGGTCTTGCAAAGTGTTGGTTTGTTTTTTGTTGATGCGAGTGATGTTCTTGACAACAATTTGTGTAGTTGTTCGAAGGGTTTGTTTAATTTTTGTCTTTTAGTAAGTTCAGTTATAGATAGAACCGAAGGTAGGGTACACAGTCTTGGGATAGAGGTATCATTGAGGAATATTGTACGATGAGTTTTGCTTCGGGGGGTAAAAATAACTTGAGCTCAACCACATGGGGCCTAAGTCGCGATGACTCAAGAGGAGTAGCTCAGGGGTTAAGGGCCGAAGGACGTGGGTTCGAATCCCGCTCGTGGCGCTAAGTTTTTCATCTCAACCAAGGCTTTATATAAAAAGTAACTAATTGAAATAATTAAATAGGTCAATTATGGCCACTAAACATTAATATGATTAATATGATGAGTAAAGTTTTCTCGGTTATCAAAACCTGTATTTATTGCTTTTAATTAGTTTATCAATTGAGTTGTTAGTCAAACAGACTTACAACTACAATGTTGTTAATTTAATATATTTGTTTAGGTATACTGCCGCATAGTTTCTCGCAAGTTACCACGATAAGTTAGGCTTATGATTTTAGTTAGTCTCTCTCTGTACATCGTCCGCGGCACTGCACTCCATTTCGCGTTATTTCTTCACGTTTTATTTCTACTTGTTATTTATTATATGTTATACGAAAAACACGAACGGTTGGATCGAACGAGGACTGAAGAATCTGTTGTTCTGAAAGATGGCAAGCCTTGAAATTTTACATCGAACTGGCACATGGCCATTGCATTGTATCATAAGTCATAATCGTTGACCTGAGAGCTTGTGTTGGTGTCGTTGGTTGGACTGTGCGTTTATTATGTTGTCTGTTTTGGGTTTCTGTATTTTGGAAGTCGATTTTATTATTGGTTCTGATATGGTGCCCCGCCAACCTTCCATCGTCATGAAGTCTGACAAGTTTGTTTTAATCCTGTTATATGATGTGACTCACTTTTTTAATTTATCATGGGGTTTGACGAGGGTTGTTTTCACCCTTATTTTTACCTAGTGACTTAACTTTTTAAATTCACCATGAGCTTTGACGAGGGTTGTTTCCACCTTTATTTTTACCGTGTAACTCACTTTTTTAATTCACCATGAGGTTTGACGATGGTTGTTTCCACTCTTATTTTTCCCTTGTGACTCACGTTTTAAATCCACCATGGGGTTTGACGAGGGTTGTTTTCACCCTTATTTTTTAACTTTTGAATTAGCAGGTGGATTTGAACTCGAGGTGCGAGAGATTTGGGAGGTGGGTGATGAGGCTAAGGATAGGGCCGTCTGTGGTGGTTCCTATGGTGACCATAATATTCATTCTCTTTCGAACTGATTCAATCGTTTTCCAGAAAATCGAATTGTTGTACAATTTATAAATATCTTTTTAGCCATTCTTTTTGTGAAATAGTCCTCTTCCAGATTTTGGATAAATCCTCTGCAAGAATGTTGTTGTTGAATTTGAAGTAGTTTTGTCCACTTATTTTTGTAAGTTGTGGTACTTGTTTTGCGTTTTCGTTGTTGCAGTTTTTGTGTAGCGTGTTGTCGATGATCTCTTCGACCGGGATGGATGGATATAGATTTTTTATACAAAAAGGGACCTAATTTGGCAGTTGGGGAGTATTGCTAAGTTATTTTGTTTTTCTACAAGATATATATTTTTTAAGTGAGTTTAAATTTTAACTTGGATTTTAAGCTGCCTGCAACGAACTTTGCTAGTTTGTATGCAGGGGCTTGTCATAGTTGACTGACGGGAATATTACGCTTGTTTTTTTGGGAGTGAGATAAAGTTCGGCGTTTTAGGATCCATAGTGATGTATTTTTTTTTTTTTTTTTAGGATTACTGATTAGGAGGTAAGCCTTAAAATATTATCTTGGTTCCTCGTAATCCTGAAAACATATTCAGACCGTAAGCGTATTAAAAGTGTTTATATACACGGAATTAAGGATGAGGGTGTTTCCATTCTCTACGGTCTTAGTACGGTCTCGTGGGTGCTTTATCTAGGCTAAACTGTAGCTAAATCTCGAAAAAGACGATAATAACTTTAGTTAGTTTTCTTTAAATAAATAAAATTATACACGCGGCAGAGATTAATGTTTAAAAATCTGAATAATAAAGGCCAGTCGATTTGGATTTTATAAATACAATAATTTTTGTAAATATAAACTTACACATGGTTTAAGAGCTTTTATTGTGAACTGAATTTAAATAATAAAATCTTTTTACAAAAATGTCAAAGACTGTGGAATCGAAAAAGGTGCCGGTTTTAAATCCAAGAGAATCCGCCGATTTCATTGCAAAAATGTCTTCAAATGTTTTCATAAAACTGGATAAAATATCGCAGTTCGCGGAACGACTTTACGTTTCTCTTGAAAAAAAGGAGATTCGAATAGTTAGCATCCACGAGCACGAAACATTCCCCATGGACTTGAATGAAAAGGACGCGATCAATTTTATTTTTTTCCTCGATACTATCAATTTTTGTTTTTGGTCGAAGAAGTCGGACGAAAAGTGGACGGTGGAGTTCGAAGGAAAGACATACACCGGTTTCTACGCCCTGACCGCTGCCCTGGGGAAAGCTGTACGGGACAGTGTCAGGATCTTCGACCCCAAAGTGTACTCTAACTTCACTATGAACAACGTCCTAAAACTCCTCCAAGGGACGAACGGTAGGGATATAAATCTTGTGGGCCATCGGCTCAAATGCCTCCACGAAGTCGGCAAAACGCTGATCGAAAAGTACGACGGGGATTTTATCAATTGTGTCAAAACTGCTGAGAAATCAGCTGAAAAACTTCTTAACATCATTACAACCGATTTTCCATGTTTCAACGATTCAGCCGATTACCTTGGTAAAAGGGTATCGTTCCACAAAAGGGCTCAGATTTTAGTCTCGCACATTTGGTCGTTCAACTACGGCAAAGGAATCAGTGAATTTAACGACATTGACATTATAACGATGTGTCCTGATTATCGAGTGCCTCAAGTCTTGGTGCATTTCGGTCTCATGAAATACGGAGAAAAGCTAACTAAGAAACTCAACAGCGAAACGATTCTACCTAACGGTTCCCCTGAAGAAGTCGAAATCAGGGGCTGTTCGATAAAAATCGTTGATATTCTTTTACACCAATTGGACAGAATCAATGAAGAAAGACATTCATCTTATTATTGTAATGCTATAATGTTAGACCACTATTTATGGTTGTACAGAAGAAAAGAAGCGGAAAATCTGAAACGAATTCCATTTCACAGAACGTACTCAATTCACTATTGAACTATGACATAGATAGATCATAAATATTTCTTACTTTTTTTACCACCTAACTCCTAATTACAATTACACATTCGTTTAAAAAACAACTAGAACTAATTTTATAAGGTAAGAAATACACACAATGCAAAATAGTTTATTTCAATGATTAAAAAAACTATTATCAAAAAATAAAACATTAATGTCTATATATTTAAAAAAAAATTAAAAGTAACATGTTAATTTCACGTTTTGGGTCTAATTGACCAAACAACTTCTTCCATTTAACTATTCTTTTTATGTGGGTCTTGGTGGAGAATGAAAAAGTTACTGTCACTGCAAGAATTCACGGTAGTTCATGCGGTTGGATCAGCAACGTATTGAGTCGAATGTCTTGGGTTCGAATCCTGCTGATACCACTAAATTTTCATCTCACCCAAGACCCTGTATAAAATAACTTGTTAATATTAATGTAGGTTTGATTTTTGGAACACATTTCAGTAATATTATTTTTATTTGTACAACGTTCAACAGTCGACAACTTTCCTCGTCATCTATTTTTATAACATACTAAATAATAATTATTCAGAAATCATGAGATGCTGTCTGGTGTAATGTAGGTTTCAGAAAAACATTTTCTTTATCTTGCCAACGTTTCGGTCTTTATTGAGATCATCTTCAGGGCCTGAGATTTAAAAAAATTGTTTACATTTAACAAATGTATATTTGCATTGTATAAATTCACTTTTCAACATCCTAAATGTATTTGTTAAATGTAAACAATGTTTGTAAATCCCAGGCCCTGAAGATGATCTCAATAAAGATAGAAACGTTGGCACGATAAAGAAAATTAACGGTCACTAATTTCTACACAATACTAAATGTTAGCTGGGGTTCCCCCAAAAGTGTGTTCTTGAGCTAACCTTTAAAAGTTTTTTAAATGATCTTGACAAGCTAAAAACTACAGCTAAACTGGTTTTCTTTGCTCATGCCCTTTATAAGAGCTGAATTTATTATATTTACCGAGAACTATAGGTAAATGTAGGTGTTTTAAATATTTTAAAAAATGAGATGTATGGTTAGCAATATTGGAGCATCCAATTGCCATAATTTAAATATCTGTGAGTGAGTTTTCCTATATAAATTTAAGAATTTGAAAGATATTGTTTTACTCATGCACTCTCGATCAAACTATTTTTCGCGTCAAACTCCTTTTAATGCACTCGTTTGTGCCTGTTTACCTACTGTTGACTTTATCAATTCCTCTACATTATTAATTAAAATTTCCACGTCAATTGTTTTAAACTTGTTCTTGTCCAGGGATATTTTCAAGTTATTATAATAACGTTTTTAATTTTCTTTTCTCCTAATTAATTTCGGTAGTAGAGGGTGTAAATTATCGTCATTAACATAGTCCATTCTTGTTAATACTAAGTTTAAAGGTAGATGGTCAGATATATACAGGGTATTATTTAGAAATGGTTCATATTCCTTAAACAGTTTATCGATGCTACTGCAAAATCTATTGCCGAGGGACCTGTATGCGAGATGAAACTGGCCCTGCTCATCACCGATTGTCATTCCATTAGTTACAGTAAATCCGAAATCCTCGCGGAACTCTACCGCTTTTGGCTCTTTATTGCCTATTTTGAAGACTTTAAAATTTCTTCTATCTAATAGCAGGTTTGTTCCTTCCAGAAGTTCCGTGGGCTAAGTCTGCAGATTTCCGATGTGAGCGTTCCATTCTCCTAACAATTCCATTTCAGTTATTTTTTCAAAATCATTGTCCCATCTGTTGTTACTTAAGAAATAGGTACTGCATACACCTTGTCATTGTTAAGTTTTAGTTTTATGCATGAATCACTGTTTATTTTTACATATTTAATTTGTTCCTTATATAAAATATATTTTGCATTGTATAAATTCACGTTTACACATCCTA
>CM077103.1:28736374-28746631 GCA_039619505.1 Cimex hemipterus | reverse complement strand
TAGGATGTGTAAACGTGAATTTATACAATGCAAAATATATTTTATATTCCATCAAAGTATTTCTACTCACTCAAAGTGTTTGTCTTCTGTGTAAGTGTGCCATTCTTGCGTGTCGTGTTGAAAGTGTCAGTGAGATTTTGCTGTTTTATGTTTATATATGTTGGATTTGGAGGGAAACAATGTGTTGGTAATGTTTCGGCCAGATTGTCCTGTCAAGATTATATAGAAAGGGATAAATAGGAAAAGGAATGCTAGATTGTTGGAACATTAGACTATGTGGAAAGTATTTGATGTGTGGAATGCAATGTAATGATATATGTATGTTATCTGTATTGAATTTGGTCAATGATATTGGCGTAGCTGCGACTGAGTTTGCATGCATCTGTTCTGTAATTGATGCTGTGTTTATCCCTGCTGATGTACACCATTTCAATAAATTTACATTTATGTTTCATTTGTTCTTTATGGATTTTTTGATTTTTGAAGTCAAAATTGTGTTGGTGTTCAAAGTGGTGGGTAGCGAGTACTGTAGGATTTTGCTTGGTTTTTGCAATCATAGATATGTTGCTTTACTCTCTTGTCCAGATATTGGGATGTAAGACCAATGTAAGTTGCCGGACAGTTTAAACAGTTGATCTCGTAGATTACATCAGATTTATTTGTAATTGGTGTGGGGTCTTTAATTTTGGAAAAACGGTTTGGATTTTTTTATAACATTTTTTCTGAAACCTACATCATACCAGACCGCATCTCGCGATATTTTTTTTTTAAATTTATTTATTTATTAAAACTGGTCTTGTTAGACCAACCATCAATTTTACAATAATATTATAGAATAAATAAAAATTTACATTCTTATAAACCCCATTGGTACAATAAGATTTACATTTCACTATTAACTATTCACTTTTATCTACACAATTTCATATGGCTTTGTTCGTTTTAATCTTCTGACCATGTTTCGGTTATGTAAGAGTTTGGACGCCTCCACGTTCTCGTGCTGGCTGAGGTGAGCCTGGTGTTTGGCGGCAAATCGTCGTATTTCCGCCGTGACTTCAGGGATCTTAAGATCCCTATGTAAGTCCTTATTCCTTATGTACCAAGGTGCATTGACCATGTTACGTAGGATTTTATTTTGGAGCGTTTGTATGAGTTTAATATTGCTATGTTTGGTGCAACCGTACAGTTGTATACCATATATCCACATGGGCTTTATGACTTGTTTATATAATAGTATTTTATTTTGTATAGCAAGAATGGAGCCACGTCCTATCAGCCAGTATAGTTGTCTATACCTTAAACCTATCTCTGTCCTTTTTTTCTTCACGTAATCTTTCCATCTCAGCTTGGCATCTAAGTTCATTCCCAAATATTTAGCTGTATTGCTGTATGGTATAGTAGTTCCATCGATTGTGAGCGACGGAACATGGTCCACCTTTTTGTTTGTGGAGATCAGATGAACTGATTTATGTTGATTTAGCTTATTTTCCATTTTTTTGTCTATTCGTTTATCTTATTACATGCATTTTGGAGGATTTTGGTTGAATGGTTGACAGTCGGTCCTAGTGATAATATCACCGCGGTGTCATCTGCAAACGTTGCAATTTTTACTCCATCTATTTTCGGAAAATCACTGGTGTATAACAAGTAAAGCAGTGGACCTAATATGCTACCTTGTGGCACTCCTGCATTTATTGTTTTTAATTTTGAATATTGGTCTTCTTGTTTGACTCTAAACAGTCTGTCAGTTAGGTACGAATTGATAATATTGACATACTGCTTTGGTAGCATACCTTTTAGTTTAATGATGAGTCCTTCGTGCCAGACCTTGTCAAAAGCTTGCGAGACATCAAGGAAGATAGCAGAACAAATTTGTTTTTCTTCGAGAGATTTTTCTATTACATCTGTTACTCGGTGAACTTGATCTATTGTTGAGTGCCTTGTTCGGAATCCAAATTGATGGTCAGGAATGATTTTCTTTTTTTCAACGATGCGTTTTATTCGTTTTAATAATGACTTTAGTCTCGCGATATCTGAATAATTACCGATTAACGGTCACTAATCTCTACACATTTTTCAGTAGTTTGAAAGTTGAAAATTGTTGTTTCCATAGCAACATTTTGGGTAAAATTTGTTTATTTAGCTGTAACAAACTTTTCTTTACAAATATTTGAATGATAATATGATGAAATATTTGAATCTAAGTTAATTACTTAACATATAAACTGTGTTAATATCATCAGGATTAGCTCCTTTGTTTTAGAATATTAACACGTTTCCACAAATCTGTGTCATTGAACGTGGACTCAACCAGATAAAACCTGGATCATTTTTGGAACACTTTATCGTTGTAGCTTTTGTAATTGGAAAATTTAATTTTAATATAGAGTGACAGTTTCTTTAGTTTATAAAAATTAAATTGCTTTTTCAAAGCCTGAATTATTTTTGCACCATCCCTATATCACAAATCTGTTTTTTTTTTTTTTTTTTTTGTATGTACTAAATATCCGAGCAGTCATTAATAAAAGGATGGTTCCGTGTTTCTATTAATTTAATGGCACAATTCCAAAATTTTTTTTAGTTTGATCCAAATCAGTATTATAATTAATGTATGTTACTACTGACGTGTGAAGGAGACGACAACTGTGTCGTGTATTGTGGGTAACAAAAAAACCACTATTCACTCGGTCTTCAAAAGTTAAATCTACAATCGATGGATTCTCAGAATCGTAGAATCAGATAACAATTTTTATTGGAATATTTTTTGGCTGAAAGAAGACTGCTAATTTGTACGTGTAGGCGATCAACTAGGTTGTTTATTTTGGCACGTAGTTTCAAATTCAAAACAGCCCAAACATTGAAAGTCTAGACACTTAGGCACATTCAACCCAGTTTCTGCCGATCAGTTTTGACGCCTGACCACAATGATTCCCGCTAATAAATCGCAACACAAATCGAGTAAGGTCAATCGTGAAGAGATGTCATCACGCGACTCGAATACGGAATTGGGCGAAAGCCGGGACCTGGTACGACGCGAATCAGACTTATTATGAGTAGTGGTACGTGAATCATAGCGTGACGTCCGAACAGAAATACACACGCCATCCTAAACAGCACACCAACATTTCATTCAGCCGGTTCGCTCCTTCCTTTCCCTAAATAGTTTACGTGGGCGTGTCGTTGTGTTTAACACGTCATTGTGTCAACTGAACAAAGTTTTAGTACGAAAATATGGAAAGGAAAGAACGGAAAAAAATTTAATTTTGGACAAATTTTACACAAATAAAAATCTGAAAGTAGGAAAAATTTTCAAATCGCTAATTTTGTCTTACGTTTAATATCGTCATATATGTCATGACCTCCACCTTTATGCAGCCTACTCCCAAATTCACTTTTCTTTTGCACTTGCGTAAATAAATTCTTTGCAATTATATAATCTTTATTTAAGATTAAAAAAGTCAAAATTGATTGTCTTTTTTATCCCAACCAATACCACTGACCACTTGAATCATCGCGACTTCGGTTCCATGCGGTTGAGCACAAATGGTAGAGCAGCGGTGTATTTAAAACCTTAATTAAATATTAATTAATTGAAAGTAATTTTTTTGATCAATCGGACCAAGAAACCTAATAAATATAATAAGCTAATTGAAGTTTACTTCACTAAAAACTCTCCGTAGCCATTACATTTGTCGCCGAGAATCGAATAGATGACACGTCATTTGAAAAATGGCAAAAAGGATGGAAAATTCAATAGGTGAGGTTGAGATGGGAAGTTGGTGTCCGAGGGAACCAAGTCACCGCGATAGCCCAATTGGTTAGAGCAGCGGCGTATTTAGTCGAGAGTCGTAGGTTCGAATCCCGCTCGTGTCACTTGACTTTTTTTATCTCAACCACTACAAAGAAAAATTAATTGAAAATAATTTATTTGGTCAATCCACGAAACTTAACAGATTCTTTTAAAATATAAAATTCTTTAAAACATTTTTGGCAGTGCGTTAAAAGAGGGATAGGGATAAAAGAGGGGGCCACAAGGCCTTCTGCACCTCGATCTGAATAATCTATTGCTCTCCCCTGTTATTTATACACACTGGTCAGCTTCAGGTTATTAACCAGCTTCCACAGCCTTTCCAGCGGTTCCTTGGTGTAGGATCTTGTTTGTGGTTTTTCTTGTCCTAGTCGCAAGAACCTAACACCTGCGTTCAAGTAAGAACTCCTGCCTTAGATCCGTTATGCGCGAAACCGCAGAATATGCCCTTTAAAACTGTAGAAAAGCCTCAGGTGTTTGGGTTTAGTTCTCTCCTCCAATCTTTATCTTTAATGTACTATTAAAATTCTATTTCTTTCTGTAGCTCTGTCAAAAACCTTGGGATTATACCTGACCAGGCCTTACCTTGGCAACCTCATATTTCTCAGATCGGCCGCCGCTGCTTTTCCAACCTCCGTCATTCCTTCGTGTCATTCACCTTTTTTCTCATTAATAGCCGTAAACTCCCAGTGTCCTTTCCTATTCTTCCACACTTCTACTATGGATGTTTGGTGTACGGAGGACTCGCTGGCCTTCTAGATCATAGGTGTAAGCGGTTAATGAATTGTTTTGTAAAATTTATTTTCGGCTCTCCAAGGGGGTGTGACTTATGTGCACTGTAGCTCGAAGTGTTTATATCCTTCCCAATTAGGCCATAATTCCTTGGCTTCTTCCTGTACCAAACAATATTTTCCCACGCCCTCCTTATATATACGATCTGCTAACCTGTAGGTGTTCGGTACCAAACCGTCATATTCGATAGGCACATAAGGCCGGTATGGAGGCATAAACGTTTTTTGTATAAGTGGGCGTGTCATGGTGCTAACATATCGCACCCAACGCTATATAACTACCCTACTACAAAGTGATCGACAACCTCACTGAAGATGGAGCAATGCCGAAGCGCGTATCTCTAGGGCACAAATTACTTGTGAGTACAGACAGACCTAGTGAGTAACCTTGTGCCGGTTCAACAATCTATATTATTTTTTCTAAATCTAAATTACTTTTGTCTGCATTTTTAATCTCAATTGCTCGTTAATATATTTTAATATTTATTCAATTAATTGCATACACAAAAATTTACAATATTAAATAATAATTAGTATGGATTATTTCTTGATTTATTAATGGATTCCTAATGTTATGAAATTTACACGAGCTTTGTAAAGTTTCTAAGTTATCTTGTTTAATTTTAAATTCGTATTTGAATATTCATTACAGGTGAATAACAGAAAATATTTGTCTTTATGCTTTCGTGGACGTTATTATTCAGTTTAGATCTTTTATGCCGGATGTCTTCTCTAATGCATTGCCCTCGTGAAGGACAATCATAAAATCGGAGGCTCATCTAAATGAGAATTGAATCCGGAGGGCAAACAATGTCCCAGGAGAAGTCCCTCGTACAACGCTAAACGTATTACAGTCCCTCCGTCTCTAGCAGTAATTCATTTACCACGAGGAATCCCTTTTGATGAGGGTGACCTGAAAAAGGGAGCCTGAGTTCAAAAGTAGGTAACGGGCTCTAGAAAGTGATTTTTAAATTCTTAATGTCTTTGAAGGATATCATTTTCTTCTTCTCTACTCGATAATTAGCTTCGCCAGGCGGATCGCTACCGGTTGAACCAATAGGGGCACTTGCTGGCGGTGAGAGACCGCATTCAGTGCCCATTATATACTGAAAGTTATGTTTTACAATGCAAAAAAAGTAGAAGCCTGCAGGATGAGCTACAGCAACTCTGTTGACCTATGTGTGGGGGCTGGCGCGGATTTTAGACCTAAGGGCTATAAGAGCTTTTAAATGTAGGGTATTTATGTGATAGTGTGAATGTACATTATTAACAATAATTATCTAATTGAAGGGATTATCCCCCACCCAAAGCATATGGAGTACGCTGGGGTGAGTTGAGGGGTGAATTCTCTGAAGAGTAAAACTAATTTATTAGAGCGAAATGAGGGTGTAGACCCTCATTCCGAAAGGAATATCGGGTATTAATGAGGAGTGGATGTGGCCACATTGCCTCGTTGTGGGAGGTAAACATATTATCGGCATCGTCAGAATATCCACGACGCAGGAGAGATGCGCTTCCGACATAAACGTTGGGGGGCCGCGGCGTGTTTTCGCGGACGTTGTATGCCGGATCATCGCAACGGGCATTGTGGGGGGTATCCTCTACGTATTTTCCGGATGTTTCAGCCGGGGGCAGTGCTCCCTTCGTTAGCGTGGTTCCGGTGGAGTTGGCATGAAAATCTTTAGGAATTATGCCCTTATGCTTTGCTAGTTATCTCAATAGCATTTTGACAATCTGATGTTCTTTCGAAAGGTTGACAAGCTAAGAAAACAGACAAAATATGAAATAGTCAGTGAAAATTACGCAAAATGGATAAAAACGTCTGCTAAACACGTGGGCAGTATAGATTCCTCACCTTTTCTGTATGCGCATGTGGATATGTTAATCTGTTCGGAATAAAATTCATAGATCATCCAGAAAGAATCCCACATAATCCCTGAAAATTATATAAGACCCGACAAATGGTTTCGGAGATATAGCTGTGTACAGGATTTTACGTTTGCACATGTGCAGGCGATATTGTACTTTCGATTCGGTCTTATAGTTTCGGAGTGTGTTGGCCACTTTGCAGTTACCACCGTACTCGCAAGAAGTCACCACCAGTTCTGGAATGGTCACGAATTCGACTCTGCAGCTAATCAGAGTAGGACTACTTCGTAGGTGTACTGCCCCACTCGCTGCAGATTGGTCTTCTCGACAAAGCCAACAGTCTCGTCTCCCCGACTCTGTTCTCTTCCAGTCTCCTCCCTCAATTTTACAACGACAGCAAGGGTACTCGCAGCATTAGACTCGAACCCGCTTTCTAAGCACAGCCGACTTACCTACTAACCAGCTGCTACACTCGGCTTACTACTGCACCAGTCTCTTCAACCCGCTGCGGAGTCATGACCTCGCCCAACGGATCTCCCGGTCAATCTCGATCACAGTCACGATCTCGTCAATCGTGTCTACGCTTGTCAAACCAAGTGTGGTTACTGCCACCAAAAAACCCCCCATTTTGTGTTTCATCACTTTCTGAACAAATTTTGCTTCCGAATTACCGAAGATGCCTTGGATTCATGCCGGAAGTCGTAAAAGATGTTGTCCTCCAAAATCAATATATTATTTATTTATTATTTCTCTGACAACAGCCATCAAAATATTCACAGTAACTAAAGGATTTTTGACTGTTACAAGGAATCCAAAACAGCAAGACACGGAAGCAAATTTGTTCACAAAGTGATGAAACACGCAACATGCGATTTGAAATTTTTGATTTTCGAGGACACCAGTTTTTCGACTTCCCGCACAAAATTATAAAACGCAAAATGGGAATTTTCGATGACAATGATCACACTTGTTTTGAAGTGTAGAGACGATGGATGAGGTCGGGACTATGTGCGTGTGCCGTTGGTAGAGGTCCGTGACCGAGAGATCCGTTTGGTGAGGGCCGATGACAAAGCAAAAAACGAAAAAAAAACATTCCAAAACTGGGAATGAAAATTATTGTATGAGAGAAATTGTTCCGACTTCCCGCATGATTACCTGTTACATGTTCTCAGTCTCCAGTAGTTCGGAAGCAAAAACGATGCAAAGGCGACGACCACTTGATTTTAGTCGGTCTATAAATAATACATACATCGTTAGACGTCACTTTCAAACAAATAAAAAAAAGCGAAATTGTCATTTGTGTTTATGAAAGAGCGAGAATTTCCTAAAAACGGATACAATAACAGGGGCGTCGGTGGCCGCAACGGTTTTGGCGTTGACACGGCGCTCATCGCTGATTGGTCAAGGTCCAGGGTTCGAACCCGATATACTTAGAAATGAGGTTTTTTCTTCAAAAATCCCGGCGACCGAAGTAATAAATTAATAGAGGTGCGGCGATAAGGTAGACTTTGTACGAATTTATACATTCCAGGAGAAGAATATAAATAAAGGTTGATGGCGTCATTTAGCAGATTACAGGTAGCAAATATTACAGCAAAATATTTCGAGTGATTTTAGAGAGATTTGGCAAAGCCAGCCAAACTGTTTAATTAATAACAAAAGGTTAAAACAAATGAAACTGAGTAAATATTAAGTATTAAAACTCAATAATCCACGATGCTATCAGTTCTGAAAATATTTGAAATTCCGTTTTTCAAATTTTACTTTGTTTATTCTCGCTACTTGCAGAATGGCATAAGTGGGAGAAGCGATAATAATTTTAAAAGTACATTGTTTAAATGGGCGGTGTTCGTGTTTACGTGGCGTAATCGAAATCTCTACCTCGTTTATAATTAGCCGAAAGCACTTTCCTCATTTACGGCTCGAGGGAACAGCCGAATTCCTTTGGCCCATGCCAATTTAATGGAAGCCTTCTTCAAAATGATAATTTCTCTCTATATTATTAAAGAAAAATATTTGGCTGAAGTGTGAGAAGGACTTGTGTGATTTTAATAGAGGAAAAAGAGAAAAAGATAGGGTGAGAGTAGACGCAACGTCCCCGATGATGGAACGGAAGCCAATCCGAATGATCAAATCTCCCAGATATCCGTCTCTATTTCTGCTACCTTCAATCTAAGTTTTATATATTATTCGTTGAAAATTAATCTTTTTGAATTTTTTGTAGTGTCTGAAAATAACCGAACAAAATTTGATGTTAAACACTATTGGCAATACTTTCTTTTATGTACCCCAGACAATAGCTCTTGCATTAAAGCTTGTTTCCTACAAGAAGGCTCTTTTTTCGGAGAGCCCTTTTGATGTGATGTTTTATAGACTTTCACTGGGGTTCTTGATGTTCCAATTTCATCCGTTGCAGTAAGGATCAGTGATTTTTGGTTGTGGCACAGGAGGAAGTAAAACCATTTAATGTTAATTACAAACAGCGCATTATTCGAAATCCTGTCTAACGGATAGCAATCGACACCTGGGCGTAATTAAACGGGCTAAACAGAGTAAAGGGGTTACACCGAGTATCTAATAATAAGGAATTCCTCTGGGGATGACGTGTAAGGGCAAGATAGAATATTCACGGCCTCGATGGTGAATATTAGAACATGCCCGTGGTTTGCTTAATGGACGTGAGGGCTGCACAAGTTTATCCGTGACGAGGTACAATATTTCACGCTATGACGAGGTAAAATACAAGCACCCCCTCTTCTAATGATAAGGATATAAATTTAATTAAATTAATATATGACCTCTGTGAGAGAGTTTAAATATTAATTTTAAAAATCACATTGAAATTCCTTTACGAGAAAAATATCAATCTTGGTTTGTTTGATTTGCTGAGAAGGACATATAAGATTTTAATGAGGTACACATAGACGTAGATAAAGAAAACGAGAGAGTAAACGCAACGTTTTATTAAAATTTTCCGCTTGTTTCATTATTTTCTCAGTTTAAAATACTTCACAATGGGTCGGTGCAAAATTAATGCAGGTTTTGAAAATTTGGCTTATTTTCGCAGGTGCTTGTCATGTAAACAAATCTAAATCCTCAAATCTTATTTATACCTTTCCTACAAAACATTTCAGTTTACATTGAATTGTATAAGAGTGAGTGCCTTTGAAATTAAATATGTCCAAATTAGATTTTTGTCAAATTTATTCACACGACATGTTCAGGATGGTTTTGTTCTCGGGCTTCGTGCATAATCTTAAGCATGCATGGAACAAATAATTAACTTGAGATACATTGCTCGAAAATGAGCACCGTTTACACGTTTTCAATTAGTTAATCTTTATGTAAGGTATTGGTTGAAATAAAAACGCCAGTGTCACGAGCGGGATTAGAACGCACGAACTTCAGACGAGCTAAACACGCCGCTGCTCTACCACTTGATCTATCATGACTACACTGGTACACCAGCTTACCATCTCAACCTACCTATCGAATTTTTGAATTGCATAAAGATTAGTTAATTGAAAGAAATCATTCGGTCAATCGGACGATGAAATATAATAACTTTAATAACCAAAACAAAGTATATTTTCCCCAAATCTTTCCGTGACCACATTAATCATAGATGGATAGATAGAAAGATAGGTAAATATGTAGGTAGGAAGGTAGGTAGAGAGAAAAAGAAAGAGAGAGAGAGAGAGAGGGAGAGAGAGAGTAGGAGAGAGAGAATGTATAGGGAGATAGATAGATAGATACAGACGGACAAAAGGGAAGTGAGAGAGAGAGAGT
>CM077103.1:28712789-28735974 GCA_039619505.1 Cimex hemipterus | reverse complement strand
GAGAGAGAGAGAGAGAGGGGGGGGGGGGAGGGAGGGATTTAACAAATTTAAATAAACATAAAAAATACTCTTTCATAATAATAATTCGTTTGTGGTGCAGGTAACAATTGGATTGTTGCAAAAGTAATGCACGTTTTGAAATTTTGTTTTATTTCCTCAGGTGCTTGTCACGTAAACAAAGCTAAATCCTCAAATATTATTTAAGGTTTATAGTGATCTCCATATTATCCGTTATATTTTGTATAAACATTAGTTTTCTTGAAGTTTATAAGTGTGAGTATCTGCAAAATTAAATATGTTCTAACTAGATTTTCTACAAATTTATTTGTAGGAATTAAAACTTGAGCCTAGTGCGGCTTAAATCGCGTTTAACATCAATACATCTTGGACGGGAGGAGGGATGATTTGTATCTGAAGATGACGACCAACTTAAGACGTTGATTGAAGAAAATTCATGTGGGTCAACACTGGAAATAGCGGGAGAGGTTAGTGTTGTCTGTCGGAGCCTACGGACACAATAACCCACTGAACAAATAAAATATGAACATATAAAATACCACCTATCATGACGAATTCGTCAAAGAAGCGGGATCGAATAAAGCTTAACAGTTAACATAGGCAGATCTGGATGGTCGGAAAAGTCTAAACTACATTTTTAAAATCTGTTTGTTTTTCCTAACACAATGGTAGAAGAATAGGGGCTTTGACGTATTTTATTTATCCCTTCGGGGAAAAGAATAAATTTCCATTGCAGAAAACATTTTGTGAATTAATATATTAGCGATGCAATCCCAGGGGCGGGATGAAATACGATCACCCTCTCCTCAGGTGGATCTGGCCGAGAGCCGTTCATCTTTCTCGTTCAGCCCCGTACTCTTGGGACAACGGAATACTCTCGGTACACTACAAAACCCCTGGAGTCCACTGCCATGTTCTTGCGGTCCGTTTTATCCACAGTGATTTCGATTGAAACACCGTATGTTTTCATTGCGGCATGTTCTTTGTGCTCGTTTCAATTGTAAACCTCTTTATTAAAGTACACACAAATGCATTTTTTTATTTTGTTGACTACAATAAATTACGATATATTTTCTTTTGTTTTGTTGTGTTAGTAGTTTATCAAGAAATGACAAATGTTACTAAAAAAATGGTGGTTTTTCTTTCTATAACCAAGAATAAACTAGGTTCACCAACGCAAATGTAGCTTGTCGGCGAATTTGAAATGGTTACGGATATTGTTAAAGGATAGGCCTTCTGCGCTTCGACCTGAACGGATTTATTATGCTTTCCTGTTATTCCAACTTCAGGTTATTAATCAGCCCTAACCAGCCTCCATAGCTTCACCAGCGGCTTCTTATTATTTGTGGTTTATCTTGTGCCAGTTGGAAGAACCTGCACCTACACAGATTTTCACGAAAATATTGAATGCATGTATTCTGCAGTCCCCAACTCTACCTGGCAGTATCTGCACAGTGTTTTTTTCTGTCTGCACTCCTATTCGGTGCATGTGACTTCTTTCCTTTCTTAATATCTTTAATTCCTTAGTTTCTTTTTTTCTCCCCTCAACTTTGGTGGAGGTCTCCTGAGTTACTGAATTCATACATCACAGGTAACGGGTGAATACAGTAGGGGGGCAACCCCAGGGTGGGCGATCGACTTACCTTAAAAATAATATTGAACCAGAGATGGGGGTGATTTCCAAGTACCCCCCAATTGAGGTTGGACTCACGGTGGTCGTGGTTTGTAAACAACTTGGGCTTTAGTTGGAGGGCAAGCCGGAGCCAGAGATAGAGCTTCCCTTATATACCTCTCGGGATGGGGGTGTCTGAAGCTGGAAATACTAGAAGCCACCAAACTCCTGGGGGTATTTTGGCACCGGTAAGCCTAGCAATAGGTTGGTTCGGACGTTAAATAAACACTGAGTCTGCAAGGACAAAGGGAAGACAAGGAATTATTCCTTGTTAGGACTCCAACCGGCATCCTGGTTCGGTTGCGGTTGCCATCCAGAATATCTTAGGTAAGTTTAGCAGATACTTCTATGAACCTCTTCTCGGGCCTCATACATGTGGTATTGTTCCACCAAGTTTTGTACTCATTAAGGATCCATTTAAGATGTATCCTCTTCTGTGGCAGGATGCAAAGCTACAGTAGAGTTCAGGACTCAGAGAGTCCGTGTGAGGCCAACAACATTTTGGTCGACATGTCAAACTTTTCGTTGCCTCTACGACTGTCCATGGATACATGCCAGGGTCAGGTCATTAGTGTGGCAGACATACATCAGAACCTGCATGCAGTTCGAAATACTTTACCTTCGCCTCGGATGAGAAAAAGGCGTAAGTGCTGCTTTACTGACAGACAAAACGGCTATCATCCGGGAATATATTTCTGGCCTTTTTGTTTCCCTGGCGCATTGTTCAATCGCTATGAGCTCAGATTGGAAAACTGTAATATATTTACTTAGGTTTACCGTCAGTTTGGTCTTACGATTGTATTGGTTAAGTATAGCAATAAATTAAAACAAAATATAACCTACCCAGTGATTCATATCAAAATACAAGATGTAAATATTACATGTTCCTTATTTACATGAAAATGGAATAATTACCTTGTTTCCCAAAGTAGAACGGAGTACAGCGGACGGTTTACCAGAATGAATTTACTATCATGTCATGCAATAAACTGGATAAATTTTTGTATTAAATATTAACATGTTTATCATTTTTACATTTTGGTTATCATTAATAGCAAACTCGTAAAATGATAACTTTACACTTTATTTAAATGTAAAATACACAAAATTACTGGATTTATTTATAGCAAGGTGAAAAATTAAAAGGAGTATATTTATTGATTTGAACTAAAACGTGCTAAGTATAATATATAAAAACGATAGAAGCTTCAATCAAAACTACAATAGAAAACAAGAAGAGAGAATCGGATTGAATATTAAAAATGATCAAAAGGCCTGTTTTATTTTGTTTTATTGTTTTCAGATGTTGATTAGTGGTATTAAAAACGATTCGAGAAATGTAAGGTTTTAATCCGACAAATGTACATGCTCCGACCAAAAGCTAAACTATTGATGAGAGCAGGTGCCACTAATAGCTTTTCCAACATTGTTCAGAGTATGATAAACGGCGGAAAGGTGAGAGGCTGTTTATTGTGATGCCGGTGGACTATAATTTCAATTCTACCAGGCTTCGGGTGGAGGTCTCATATCGTTAAGCCCGAACCAGCGGCCGGACTAACAAAGAGCTTGAATCAAATGTGTACAGGATGACGATTGTATCCGGTTGCATTAACATCATTCAGTGTTTAAATTTGGGTGTGTCAGCAAACGCAAATTGGTTACGATTCATTCTGGGAAAAGAAAACCTTTCCACAACACGGTCACTGAAATTTTTCTTTTTATAATTACAAATAAAAAAGTAACATTACTAAAAGTAGGTTATTTAAATGATAAAAATAAATAAATTGGCTAGAACGTTGACTAACAAAACGAAAGCCGATAAAACAATTATTTTTCCTCCAAAAATTCGAAAAGGGAATAGGTTCTGTGCTCCAGCACACTTCGCATATTGGGTGGCATTCCTACACTCTATATGGAGCGGTAGCTCATTTGTTCAATTAAGTGAGACTCGGCAATGCAACTATTTCTTCATAGTCTGGCCAAAATTTCACACGGATGCATTTCTACTCGGCAAATTATTAATAAAGTATTTTGACGGGCAACGTTAAACGCCTATAAAATCGAAATATTTCCATTTTACAATGTTCCACATTATCCATAGAAATGTGTGACGATTAGTGACCGTTAATCGATAATTATTTATAAATCGTGAGATGCGGTCTGGTGTGATGTAGGTTTCAGAAAAATTTTCTTAATCGTGCCGACGTTTCGATCTTTATTGAGATCATCTTCAGGGCCTGGGATTTGCACACATTGTTTAAATTTAACTTATACATGTTGGTTGTGGGGAAAAAAGTGAATTTATGCAATACAAAAATATATATTTTTTTATATTCAATCAAAGTATTTCTTCTCACTCCAAGTGTTTGTTTTCTGCTTAATTGTACCATCATTACGTGTCGTGTTGAGAAGGTCAGTGAGATATTGCTGTTTTATGTTTATACATGTTGGATTTTGAAGGAATGGGGTAGGAAGTCTAGACAGAAAGACATTTTTATGCGAGGGATGAGTCGACTTCTTTGAGGTGAAAGGAGCTGACAATGGAAAAACATGCTGGGAATGGTTCGGCCAGATTATCCTTTCAAGTTTATATATATGGGGATAATTATGGCAAAGAAAGCCAAATTGTTGAAAAATTAGACCACTTAAAAATATTTGAAGTGTGGAATGCGATGATCGTTTTATATGTTATATTACGTGTTTCGTGAGATGTGTTACAATGGCCCTGAAGATGATCTCAATAAAGATCGAAACGTTGGCACGATAAAGAAAATGTTTTTCTGAAACCTACATCACACCAGACCGCATCTCACGATTTCTAAATAATTATCGGTTAACGGTCACTAGTCGTCACATATATTATTACATTATGTTATTATTTTATATTATTTATTAGATGTATTAGATGTAATATATATTATTATATTTATCACATATATTATATTATTATATGTTTCGTGAGATTTGATGGTGATATACGTATGTTATCGATATTGAATTTGTTTAATGATATTAGTGTAGCTTCGACTGAGTTTACACGTGTCTGTTCTGTAATTGATGCTATCCCAGTTGATGTAAACCATTTCTAAAAAGCTATGTTTATGTCTGTTTTGTTCTGTGTGTAATCTTTTTCGATTGTTAAAGTCCAAATTGTGTTTGTGTTCAACATGGTCGAGCCAGTGCTGTAAAATTTTGCTTGGGCTTTTTGCAATCATAAATATGTCGCTGTAGTCTCTCGTCCAGATATTGGAATGTAATACCGATGTATGTTGCCGGACAATTTTGAACAATTGGTTTTTTAAATTACTTCCGATTTATTCGTTGCTGGTGTGGGATCTTTAATTTTGACAAAAAAGTGTGCGAATTTTTTTAATAGTTTTTGAAAACTATTTTAAAGTTATACGAAAAGGGAAATGTATTTTCATATATGTGATAGGCCGTGAATGACTGGTATGGTAATGTACGTTGGTTTGTCTGTATTTGACAGATTTCATTTAGTATTATTTGTAATAGTGGATGGTGTTAGTGTTGAGTTGTAGTTGTTGATTATATGTTTACGTTAATGATTGTTATGTAGCATATATTTGTATAACTTTATGCTTTTGAGTTGAAACGGTTTATGGCTTAGAGTAATCATTCTGTGTAGTAACCATTTGGTCATGTGTATTATTGTATGGGGAGGATGGAGATCTGTGTTTCTTGGTTTTTTGTACCGATCTGCGATTTCTGTGCTCTCTAGTTGTTTTATTACGGAGTATGTCTAAAAACCGTATTTCATGTGTTAGTTGTAGGCGTGAAAGGGTGAAAGGTATTAAATGTATCTAATGTAAATATATAATAAAAAACTTAATAATAATAGTAGCGGTATTCACGAAAAATGATAGCGCAGACTTGTGACAATCGGCTAGTTAAAATTGCTCGATCTAACAGGCCAGGGTCATTGTTAGAAGTTAGATGGACACTGTCAACACTACACGCAAGAATGGCACAATTACACAGAAGACAAACACTTTGAGCCCTGAAGATGATCTCAATAAAAATCGAAACGTTGGCACGACGAAGAAAATGTTTTTCTGAAACCTACATCACACCAGACCACCCTCTCACGATATCTGTATATTTAGTTAGAAGTTAGGCCGAAAACGTAGTCACATGACTATCCGCAAGGGCGTACGTAACCAACATGGCAGCCATGAATTTATCACCCTTTTTTTTACACGTATTTGTATTTTTAAATACGCATTAATTAAATCAGTCCAATACATTTCTTTTGTTATTTTCTGACATGTTCTTTTACTCTCAATAGATACATACCCTAGTTGTTGGCTGTAAGACCTTAGGAGACCTTAGGGTACAAGTTAGGTATGTCTGCACGAATTGAAGAGTGTCATTTGTTAGTACTTTTCGAGTGCATAGACAAAAAAAAATTTAAGACATAACAAATAACGCCAAAACTTCAAGGACTGCAGTAGCTTTATTTTTGGTTCTACCAATAGCCGATAACTGTACAATTAACGTTTAACATGCTAAGAAAAAAAAGGGGGCCTTCACGATCTTACTAGACATTTCTCAATTCGAGTTAAAAGGAGTTAACGTCTTACAAACATCGAGAATACCCCTAATAAGCTCAAGTATTAATGTAAGGAAGTATTACAATTATTGTATTGTAATAATGTATTATACCTTAAAATAATTGCATATTGGCTATGGAAATGTTTAAGGGCGTTAATAAAATTATTAATAATAACGAACCTATATTTTAATTGTTATAATTAGTTATTACAGAGTTATTGCTATTCCACTGAGTTAGTCAAAAGGTATACTTACTAATTTTCCCACGGGGCATTCACACGAAACTTCATATTTTGACAGTAGTTCAATATTCAAAATGAGTTCAATCACAATAGCCTCGCCCTACTATTTTCTTGGCAATGACAGAGATTCGCATTCGCAAAGGCATCCAAACAGACTGAAAGTATTTTTGAACATATTTTTATCCTTGGGTGTTATTTTGAATTGTTACTATCATATTTAATTTAGACAATTATGGTCAAAACTAAAGTTCTCATTAAAAAAGTTTGTTGTTTAAATTTTATGCGGAGGCTAGCGAAAATGAAGTCATGCCCTCTAAGGCATTCTATGGCCCTCTCATTTATTCATTCAAACAAAAGCCACTATGTACACAAACAAAAGAAACATACAGACGTTAAACACATTAATATATGATGATGCTTTTACCGGCGACATCGTCCTCTAGGGACTCGTTTTACGCAGTTTTCTAATGCGATGCAAAGTGGTAGTATGGTTTTCTAATGGGTCACTTCTCTCAAATTCTTATCTTCTTCAATTCACATTAGTCTATACATGGTAAAAATTTGATTCAGTGATCGAATTTCAAAAAATCCTTCCTTAACTGATATCCATGCCATTATAAGAATGCACTGTTAAAATTTCACCCCTTTGGGCCCAGTTTGGTGTGTGCGTTGTCTGTCAATTAGATAAGAACGTAACATGTATATATATAAATAACTTGAAATTCCCCCGTAGCATTCAAATAGAATACATATACAACCCACCCTCGTTCTCAGGGACTATCTTTCTACCGAGTGCCATGCATACATGCTCCCTGTAAGGAACAAAGTCGCAAGGCGGACCTCGACCAAGTCTAACACGCGGAACAACCATTCTCTACAAGCGGGACATCAGCGCGAGGTTTCCCTCAAAAGTAGGGAAGCTCGGCTAGATACGCCGCTGCTCTACCACTTGAGCTATCGTGACTTCGATCCGCTCGGATAATAATTTCCCATCCAACCCCACCTTTTGGATTTTCCCTCCTTTTTGACATTTTTCAATTCATTTTTTAAAATCTCAACTAAAAACCCTTATTAATTGTAATATATTAATTGGTCAAGCTGACCACGAAATTAGTGAATTCGACGTACATTTGAAAAGACCGAAAGATTTAAAGATCATGTTCATTACAAACTGATCATCAAAAAGTGGGGATGGACGGGTACCAGGGACTGGAGGAGTTCCCTCCAGAGCACTGCAGCTGTACAGCTTATTGTAACAAAGTAATCATAAAGTAATATATCTAATACTAAATTAAAGAAAAAGAAATAAATAAAGATACAAATAAACAAGATTCTTCTATAGTTAAAGCATGTGACGCGGAAATATCTGAACTGCCACATTTTATGGCAATATTTTACCAGCTCCTGCCTGCCCGATCTATTTAAAATGTGTGTAATCCTCACGATTTAGGAACTTTTCGTTAAATAATTCCACCCTAAATTCTTTTAGTACAAACAGACGGCTATAAAGTGAAATACGTAAGAGATCACTTTCCAGGGTGCACAGTGAGGACTCCACCTCCTGGTGGTGGAGGAGGTTGATGGATGGATAGCATGGACTAGAGGAGTTCCCTCCAGAGCACTGCAGCTGTACAGCTTATTGTACTGTACCCTGGCTCCATTTTTGGGGGAAGGCTCACAACACAAAGTGAACTTGAGCCCCTGTTGTACCAGTGTTCTTTCATCGAAGAAACTCATTTTTGAAGGGGGTTGGGACCAGGTTCAGGGTCGCTGAGATCCGGTCCCGCCCCTTCCATTGATGAGTGCCGTGTCAATTTCTTTTAATTGCGGCCACCGGTCGGTCCCCTTACGCGTCAGAAGAATTCCAGAGGCGACGGTGGGGATCGAACCCCAGCCCTAGCTACTAGCCGGGAGTCTGACGGCTTAACCACTCGGCTACCGCGACCCCCTCATCAACTAGTGCTTTCATGAATAAACTTCGTCCCATTTCAAACTAACTACTATACACAAACTATACACTATTTTACTGGAACTACGTCAGATTGAGTTTTAATATATTTTTAAATCTTAAAAATTGTATCTCTGACAAAACATCTTAATAAGTTTTTCTGTATCAAATATATTTTGAACGTTAGAATTAAAATCAGGATAGGTCAAAGGGCCTATAATTCGAGAATTTTAACCTGATAGTAAAATAAAGAATATTATGACTCGGGTGTCTTAAAGACCAACGTCAAGGTGACGAAAAAGCTGCCAAAGGGTTTTAATTACTTCTTGGTTAATGACAAAATTGTAAATAGCGAATTTAATACAAAGGGATTAATTAAATTCTAAGTTGATCGAAAAAGTTGGCTTGGTGAAGATCCCCAAAAATCTATGCTGTAAATAATTCCAGGCATATATGCTGGCAAATATATTGTCTTATGTGAAAATCTCTACAACCTCATTTTTAATCAATAAAGTAAGTTAAAAAAAAACAACATTTTCATAGAAAATTGATTCAGGGCAACATTCTACACGGAAAATCAAACTTTGAGTGAGTTCAAATACGTTGATTGAATCTAAAATTTTCTTTCATTATAAATTCATTTTTTTAATATAAAATTTTCTAGCATTGTATAAATACATTTTTTAATATAAAATTTTGTATCATTGCATAAATTCATTTTTTAATATAAAATTTTCTATCGTTGTATACATTCATTTTTTTTAAAACGAAAATGTTTTAGCATTGTATAAATTCATTTATTTTATCTAAAATGTTCTACCATTGTATAAATTCATTTTTTAATCTAAAATGTTTTGTAAAGTTTAAACGATGTTTATAAATCCCAAGGCCCTGAAGATGATCTAAATAAAGATCGAAACGTTGGCACGATGAAGAAAATATTTTTCTAAGACCTACTACACAACAGACCGCATTTCACGTTCTCCAATTAATAATTAATTAACGGTCACTAAACACCACGTATTTAATTACAATTAGGAGTTACGGTGGCAAAAGGTAAGCAGGATGGTTTATATGGGCCATCGTTCAATCGTGAATTGAGTACGTTCTTTGAAATGGAATTGGTCCAAATTCTAAGGTTAGTCCAATAACATACCCTTCGAGGACCCCCAGCTTTTATACTCCTTAAAAGTGACCGTAATTGGTTATTAATTACCTAACCAAAAGGTTAGGTAATTATTAATTAAACATGTTTGGTATTTAGGAAATTAATACGTAAACGGTTTAAATATCCTTATTATTATTCCTTGTTATAATATCCACCTCCTCCACGTAATTAAATAATATCCCCACATACTTTTTTTACATAAAAATTATGAAGAATTATATTTCCTTTCTGGCCTGCCTAGAATTGGTTAAAATTTTTAAAATCTTGAAGTAAAGGAATTAAAACGTTATATTTGACCAAAGTTGGAAAAAAGAACGGAAACAGAATTTTATTAACGGCACGGTATGCTGAATTGGCCCTATCCGCTAGCCAAAAATCTCTTGGCACAAAAACTGGGTTATTTAAACCGCGCCGACCGTATTAATCATGGGGTCATATAGTACACTGGATTTACGCTACAATAAATTCAAAATTCGATAAATTTCCAATTTTAGATTAACGCGTCGGTACAAGAATGAATACTAAAGCACCTCGATCGCCTCAACTGCCTCAGCCGAGGCGTTGTAATCCTGGCATCATTAATGATCATTAATCTGGTGAAACAAAGCCCAACAAAAAGTAGCTACCCGAACATTAGGCAGCTTACAAAGACTAGCAAACCTATGTATCACAGGGGCGATGAAAACAACCCCTACAAATGCACCAGAAACCTTGCTAAACCTACCTCCACTAGAAATATTCATACAGGGAGAGGCTAGGAAAAGTTCATTCAGGCTCCAAAAACAATTAAATTGGAAAGGAACCAAACAATTCGGGCACACAACCATAATTAACAAAATCAAACACCCATTACTAGAAATGGGGACTGACTACATGGTCCCGGAAACAATCTCCTAAAAAATCTCTCTAAAAACGACCTTCTACAAAATCTCAACAGTCTACAAAGGAGAGGAAGAACACAGGAGAACATCGGATACAATGATATGGTATACGGATGGCTCCAAAACAACTGAAGGAACCGGATCAGGTGTTTTCTGCACAAGCCCAAAATATGAGCAATCAAACTCATTAGGGAAGTACACCTCGGTCTTTCAAGCAGAAATACATGCTATCAATGCTTGTGCCCTGGAAAATCTTAAAAGAGGTTACACTGAAAAAAATCCTCATAAGATCAGACAGCCAAGCAGCTATCAAAGCACTGGCATGTACAAGGATTACATCAAAATTAGTCATTGAATGCATCCAAAATCTCCAAAACCTTGGAAAATACAACAAGGTAACGGTACCCTGGGTGCCAGGGCATAGGGGAATTTTGGGTAATGAAGAAGAAGACAGACTGGCCAGAGGAGGATCCGCAAGACCATACATCGGCCCCGAGCCTATCGTTGGGATATCAAAAACAAACATAGAATCCTCCATCGCAGAATGGATCCAAATAAAACAAAGAGAAAAATGGATAAACTCTAGAAGTGCTAGGCACAGTAAACTCATGATAAAACAACCCTCATCAAAACTGGCAAAAACACTGCTACAATTGGAGAGGGAAAATCTCAGAGGAATGGTAGGACTACTAACCGGCCACTGGCATCTGAGAAAACATCTACATAACATGGGCATATACACTAATGCTCCCATTTGCAGACTATGTAATGAGGAGGAAGAAACAGCCACTCATATCATCTTCGAATGCGAAGCGACGGATCAAATGGAGGTTCAATCTGACGGATAAAAGCGACTCGGAGAACCACATTGAAGCAATAACAGTGAATGACTTGATACTTCTGAGAAAAAAGATCGATTCTATTGACTAAACCAAGGAACTATGAAGGTACAATAAGCCAGAAGGCTGCAGTGCCTGGGGCACACAAACCTCACTTCCTAGTACCCTTGCCACCATTCCATTCCATTCCAATCCTGGCGGAATAAGCGAAACCGAAACGGGTCGGCCTATTTTATATTATCTTCTGATAAACAAACTTCTTAAAAATAATTTTTGACAAAATAACTACTTGTTAAAAAAACAAAAACAAAGATAATATAAATTATAATTTGAACAAAAGAGAAAGCGGAATTTCTTATTAACACACCCAGTTTTAAAGTTATGCTACATAACATAAGTAGACACTAACATTAAACATTCTTATCAATTTTTAGTCAGTTTTAATATTGAGAAAATATATGATGTATTGAACAATACATGCTTTTTTCGATGATCCACATTAAAAACAACGCACGACCTGCTTTATATGGTCTCTGCTATTTTCTTAATTTTTTAAACTAAAACGAAATTTTTCGTAAAAAGTGAGGCAATTTAATTGTAATTTGAAGTTGAAATATTTGAATAAATGAATTTCGTCAAAATAACAGTCTGTATTTAAGTAAAGAGAAATGAAAATGTGTTAATTAAATGATTTCCTTAATTAAAAACAAAATGAAATATACAATGTTCGGGAAAACATACAAAAATCTCTTTTTGTTATCAGGCCGACTGAACTTACAAAGGAACGAATGAAGTCAAAGGTTTTTGAAATGTTGTTTTTAATTTAGGAAAGTAACTAATTCATTTTATATTTCTTATCAGTTGATTTATTTACATACTAAATGTATTTAAATAAAAAAAATCGACTTCATATATTTTATCTACTAGTGTATTTGTATTATTTGAACCAAGTTCTCTTCAGTTTTAATTATGAGAATGGAGCCATTGTATGCGTATGCTAGTGTGATCTTGTAATTTACTACGAAAACCTCTGTAATATATTTTGATGGAGGAAAAACATTTCAGAGATCTCCGTGAAGTGTATTACATAAGAAGTGACTTAAAAAATTAGTCGTAAAATTATGACACAAACTTTATTTATCGTACATTTTTGAATATTGGAATCTTTAGCCATCCGTAAACGTCGCATCCAAATCAGGTTTATGTCGATATGTGCACGTCCAATATTTTTATTTTAAAAGTCATTTGTTTGACGGTTCAGTAGGCAATAAAGCGTTTTAAATAATTCGTCATGTGCGGATTCGAGCTTAGTCCCGAGTCCTAAATAGGTTTATCGGATTGAAGAACGGCCTCGTACTAGTATATGCAAGATCAAGATCGAGTATAAAGTTGATGGATGTGACGTTGAGGGGTTAAACTTTATTTTTCATCGGTCAATTGTTGGCGGTGTCAGTAAGCGTATTGTGATTTGCAGGTATGTTAGAAATAAAAGTTTCTGTACAACAGCGGAGCGAGTATTGACCCCTGTGGCACACCTCCAAGTACCACTTTTATCTCATATGTGTCCGATATCTAGCTTACTACAAAAAAATCTCCTTGAGGTACGATTATAGAATGAGATAATAGGTCTGTATGAAAAATAGTTTTAATTTGTATAATAGTCCCTTATCCCCTACTTTGCCAAAAGTCTGAGACATCTAAAAACACTCTAGTCGCGTGCAATTTTTGTTGGGGATATGAGGTTATGGTAGAAGACCAAATTTATAGTCACGATGTTTGAAAGATGTTAATTCCTGTTAACTCGATTAGAGAAATGTCCCCTTGTTTTCTTAGCACGTTAATTAAACAATTTAGTATTAATTTTTTCGCTATGCTGCAAGTGGCGAATGGTAGAACCAAAAATAAAGCTGTGACATTCCATGAAGATTTTTGTTTTGTGTTGAATTGTAAGATGCCAGAAGTTAACAAAATAGACAAAATTAATCAACCCTTTCAGTAAAAATGTTCTATATGTAATCGGGAAGTACTAACAAATGACATGCTTCAATTCATTCCTACATGCCTAACTTGTACCCAAACGTTTAACAGCCTACAGCTTTATAGGATAGGATTATAGGATGTATCTATTATAAATGAGAGTAGAAGGACCAGTCAGAATTAACAAAAGAAAACTATTGATCTGATTTAAGAATAAAAATACATGTAAACAAAAAAACAGCTGTCAAATTCATGGCTGCCATGTTGGTTACTTACGCCCAAAACGGACTACTACATTTTCGACCTAACGTCTAACATTGGCCCCGGCCTGTTAGATCGAACAATGCTAACTAGCCGATTTTTATAAGTCTACGTCAACATTTTCCTCGATCTAACACGGCCCAACAGAGTGAACACAAAGATCGTGAATACCCCTAGTCCGGTAAAATGTTCGAAGTAGCAGTAGAGATATTTTCTTTGTGAATTAATTTTTCAAATAATTTAGAACAAGCGGGATAAAACAATCTAATCGGTTGGTAAGACGATAGGAGTTTTAATTTTAATAAAGCTTTGGGACCAGAAAAAGCGAAATATTAAGATAAGTAATAACATATATAAATTATTTTCTTCACCAAGAAAGTATTTTTAATTGAAAAAATAAGGAATTAGCCCCAAAAGCTATTTAAGCAGCATTTTGGTCGGGTTTTTTTTTTCTAGGGTGCACTATGTTGTGAATAAAATTTCGAAATATTTTTGAATCAATTGGATAATCTATTTATTGTATTTGGTAGACTGTAGGTTTTGGAATTTTTTCAGAAAAATTAATTAGGTTTTTAGTTGAGATGAAAAAAGCTAATAGCACGAGAGGGATTCGAACCCACGACCTTCGGCTAGATACGCCGCTGCTCTACCACCTGAGCTATCATGACCTCGATCCACTCTGACATCAACTCCCATCTCAACCTCGAATTCGAACCCCTCTCGTGCCATTAGCTTTTGTTCATCTCAACTAAAAACCGTAATTAATTGTGATATATTAATTGGTCGAGCGGGCCACGAAAATAGTGAATTTTTTCAGCACGTTTACATACTGTTTTCTTCATCATGATACTTGAGTAAAAATGGATTTACATTCTACTTATTGTAGAATGATTTGGAACGCAAATTTAACGTTTACACGAGTGTGTAAGAATCATTTTGAAATCGGTTCTATCGAGTCAATTCAATGCGACGATAAATTACAGTTGTTGGCGAGAAAGGGGGAATCGGCCAATTATATTCGGATCTGAGAAGCCCAAGTTTATACAGTTACATGTATAATTTATGTGAAAGTTATACTGCATGATACGCGTTAGCAATGTTTGCGGAACGGCTGTTCTATTCTGTGGTTTACCATTGCGAATTTGGCAGTGTCGTGTAACGATTTTAAGTGCCATTTATATAATTGGATTTTGATAAAATCATTCTGAATTATCATGATACATGCTACTAGTGCTAATTAATAGATGACTAATCCAAGTTTAATCCACACCAGACAAACAGGAATCTATTAAATCGTTAAATATAAAGTCCTTAATCGATTATCATATTGTTGCATAAACTGTTTCATACTACAAAACAAATTGGTAAAAACTATGATATTCCAGTATCATCATTGATAATAAAATTCATCTATAATGCTTTGAATTGTTACTTTGTTTTATTGCAGATATTTTTCAGTTCGTTATATTTATTGCTATCTGTACACAAAAATACATATTGAACCAATAGTATAGTTATATAATTCAGACTAGGAGGCAGTGGGGAGAGAAACCAACCAGTGCTGTAACTCACTTTTATGTAGTCGGTCAGGTTAAGATAAGGTGATATTAAGGCCACGAGGCCATCGTTGTTTTAAACAGCTTGGAGGATTTATAAAGATGGAACATTGAGGAAGGAGTTGGGTTAGTGGGCTAGGGTGGATAGTTTAGAGCTAAAATATTCATGGATCATTTTAGTGGTGACGTAGAAGGGAACAATGTAGACATGGGAGAGAACTTTAGATTGGAAGGTTTGAATTCGATGGGTGTTGGAAGGTTTGACTGAGCCCCACAGTTTCACTCATGCAAAACAGCCGGTGCGATCTCTGTTTTATTTAGTTCGTTAGGCTAAGGTAAGGTCACGAGGTCGTTTCAAAAGGCTTGGAGGATTTATATGGGTGAGACATTCAGAAAGGAGCTGGGCCAGTGGGCTAATGTGTTTAGTTTCGAGCTAAAATCTTTATGGATCATTTTAGTGGTGACGTAGAAAGGAACGTTGATTATATGGAAGAGAACTTTGGTTTGATAGGCTTGATGGATGCTGGAGGGTTTGGCTGAACTGCACAGTTAGACTCCGTAGTCCTTACATTTTGCTAACTTCTAAACGTTTAAGCATTGCATTTTGGCTTCATGTAAGTCACCTAAGTAAAGCCCAAGGTAACAGGCTAAATTAGATGGTGGTATTATCTGTTGTTTACGAGCAGGTGGGCAGGATGCTTGACTGTAAACTTAATTTAATAGCCTTTTGCTCGTTCAACCTTATCCGTTATCGAGTGAGTCGGTATTGAGGTTGCATTGCTTCTGTTGCTAGGTTAGGATTGGTCAGTAGATAAGATTGCATAAGGTTTGAGCGTGCCGTAAGTGTACGTATGTTCGCAGTGTAGATGATGAAGATTACTGGACCTAGGATCTTCGTGAAACGCCAGGTTTCATTGGTGTGATTAGCGAATTATCAGTGCCAATTCTCACTTTAAACCATCGAACCGAGAGAAAGGACGGCAAATAATATTTTTTTAAAATCCTTCCCGAGAATCGAATCCTGATTACATATTTGAAAAATGGCAAAAAGGAGGGAAAATTAGTAAGGTAGGTTGAGTTAGGAAGTTAGCAGTAGAGAAGTTAGATTGAAGTCGCAATAGCTCAAGTGGAAGAGCAACGGAGTGTTTTTCCGAAGGTCGTGGTTTCGAATCCCGCTCGTGATACTAACTTGTTCATTTCAATCAATACCTTTCATAAAGATTAATTAATTGAAAGAGGTTATTCGGTCAATCGGACTACGAAATATAATGGATTTAAAAAAAAAGTTATTTTTCCTGAAAATTAATTAAGGTTTTTAGTTGTGATAAAATAGTCAATGGTATGAGCGGGATTCGAACCCACGAACTTAAGTTTTTAAGTTGAGTTAAAGTTAGTGCCGATGGGATCGAGGGGCTAGCTCAAGTGGTAGATTATTGGCGTATCTAGGAAGGTCATGAGTTCGAATCCCGCTCATGCCCATGATTTTTTATCTCAACTTAAAACCTTCATATTAATTGGTCATATGGCCCACGACAAATAGTGAACTTAAAATGACATATTTCAAAAGTAATAGAAATCAGACTGTAGACAAAAATGATTTTTTTTTAAATTACATTTGACACGCAGAATAAGCTCATGAAGTAAATATGTTCATGGTTAATCATTATAGTTTCAAGTTTGTTTTATACTACCTTGTCCTGGTCAAAATTTAACTTAGATCTAATTAAACAGAAGGGAGTATTATGATTATACTGACAATATAGTAGAAATGTTTTTATTAAATTATTTTTTCAGACATCTAATCAGGCATAATTTTGTTGAGAAGGGAACTTTATTAATATAGGAATGTAAAAAAAATCAATTATTTATTAGGCACTGTTGTGAAAGCTGTAGCTGACACAGAAACTGCAAAACGTAAATGAAAACATTAAATTTTATTTAAAAAAGATGATCTGTAATCGGTTAGGTATTTCCGTTCTTCTTCTCTTTTTTTTTTGCAAATTAATTGCTTACATTTATTTTAGTTATTGATTTACTATTGATGGCGGATCCTTATTATCTTTTGGTCGCTAGCGTTAAACCAACGCAAAACTTCACCACGCAGGGTTTTCGTAGATGCTATTATATTTTAGTAGTTCGACGTATACATTTATAATTGAAGGTTTTATTTCAATGGGATCATATAAATCATTGTTGCTACGGGCCATTAGACTTCGAATGGGGCAGGACAGTACTACTGGCAATCCGACCGAATCCGACCTTTAGCAGAGTTTATATGTACTTTTACAGTTGCACATAACTCCAAAACAATATTGTCTGTATTTTATGCAATTCGATTTAAAAAAATACTATATGTAAAACTACTACAAAATACTAAAACAATAATAAATCGATGATCTTACAGCATTGGGCCCTATGCGTTAGATGATTTACACATATTATGTTTTATATTAATTTTTTTTAATCAGCTATTATATTTATGAATAATAATGATGAACCCAGTTTTCTGGAAATATTTATTTTTATTTTTTGGAAGTGCAAATGTATGCTCTCTATTATTCGCACCCTTTTCACAAAAACCAATTTTCCCCCTGGGCATGAAAAGGGCCCGTCAAACAATTTGACAGCATGATCAAAACTAATGCTTGTTCTCGATTTTCCTCTTTTCCTCTTTTTTTTCGATTTAAGTGCAGCAGGTGCTCGAACCCCAGATGGTTTTTACCGTTATCGATCACACGGGCTCCTACCACTTCCAACCAACAAAGAACACTGTGTTTTTCTTTATACTTGCAATCCTTTTCTATTTATGGCCATTTATATTGACATCAGACAATATTTGAAAATAAAACTGTAAACAATGTTGGAGATAATCTACGAACGTCCATTGGAACATCGTCGATACTACCTCGGCTTCGGAGGGCGTATAAAATATTGGAAACTTACCAAAATCAAAGGATACGATCCGTGCTGAGTTAGAGCAAAGCTTGCGAACATCAGCAAATGGAAATTGGCACGACACAATGCCAAGATGAGTGAATACCGGCGGTTTTGCAACTTCAGCAGACTTCGGCCGTTTGTAATACACATAAGGACAGCTAATTGTTAATGACACTTGAATAAATTGGAAAAACAACTTCTATTTTTTTCAAAGAAAAATATTAATTTTTTTAATATCTAAACAAAACATGGAAATTAAAGGTTGAATTTTAAATTAAACGAGTTGGGTTCACGAGATTAACTTTGAACTCTAATCCTCATATTCATGGTGTCGTAAACTTGTGTAGATTTGCGATTGAAAGAAAAATTCTGAGTTTGATTGAAATACACGCTTTTTAGCTGTATTAAAATTTCGAAAGGTTCTACGGTTCCATCGCATTAATTGCCATTTGGGTCACGTTGGAGATTTAATATTACTTTATGAATCAAATATACAAAATAAAAGGACGAGAAAAAAAGTAAATCTGTATGAAATTTACAAACACAACTAAGTATTGGTTGAACATAATTAAATGTATTTATTTGAAAAACATAAAGATATAATATTATATTCTTGGAAAATTTGCCAAGTAGGATGTCATGTACATTGAATGGCTAATTTTTATAAATATTTCATGTGTAAAGTAGCATGTTTATTTTGCCTTTTATTTGGCAAATGAAGCAGGATGACTTTACGAAAATATTTGATTCATTTCAAATATTTTTCATAATTAAATAAAACAGTACGTGAATTTCAATTTATAATTTTATGAAAACAGGATAACACGTTTTATGAGGTTTTTTATAACAAACAGATAATATTTATATCATGTTCGCAACCAACTGCTTTTTTCCCCTTGAAATTATAGTTTTTAGTACAATTGTACTTGTCAGTTCCTGGCCGGTCTGGAATGATTTTAGGAAAGCACAGGCAACATATTTAAAGGGTAGCAAATATTTTTCCGACGAACAGTTGGTTTATTTCATTATTTGTTTTGTAACTGCTCTTCTACTCGATATGTTATAATAATTTAATAATAATAATTATTCAAATATCGTGAGATGCGGTCTGGTGTGATGTAGTCGAAAAAACATTTTCTTTATCGTGCCAACGTTTCGATCTTTTATTGAGCCCTGAAGATGATCTCAATAAAAGTTCGAAACGTTGGCACGATAAAGAAAATGTTTTTCTGATACCTACATCACACCAGACCGCATCTCACGATATTTGAATAATTATCCGTTAACGGTCACTAATCTCTACACAAAAATAATAATAATGTCTGCGTCAATCGATGTTCCTCAAGGAAGTATCCCAGCCCAATTCTCGTCAGCATCTACACTGTTGACATACCTAGACACAACTCACAACTCGATCCAATCCTATCCTAGCCAATGAATCGAACAATCTTGGGTACTTGGTAGACGATCAGGTTGAACGAATAAACAAGCCAACAAGTTATGTTTACACATAATTTACAATTTGTTACGCATTTAATTTTTTTATCGAAGTTTTAAAGGTTGTTTATTTGTTCAAATTGATCAATTATCTCAAGGATGATGGTATTGTTGAGGGGAAAGGCGAATCTTAATTTACCCGCAAACTTCCGTACCCGTTTCAAGAGGTACAATTAAATTTTGTTGTTAAAAATTACTTAAGAGGGATTTGGGAAAAAAGAGGAGATTGATAATGCTTTAAAGTAAAAACTGTATATTTACAATTTATTTACACTAAGAAAAAGATAAAAGTAATTTCCTTAATTATCCAAAATAATTTATAATCAAACCTATTGGTCAGGGTAAAAAAAAGGGGACACAATCGAAAAGGTACTTGGGGGGATGACGACTCGCTTCTCCAAGCAATCGAAATAAGCGGTTCAACTGCTGGGTTCAACGCCGACGAAGGTGTGTGTATAGCCGGATGACGATACAGTTGACGTAGTCCGTAAGGTTAGTGATGTGATGACGAGGTGTTGAATCGGAGACATCGATGGTGAATGTCCAGAGAAAATCGATATTAGTTTCGATAATCGATTCGGTAAACAGTGCGTCTTGAGAAACTAATTTACTCCCGTGCAAAGGCCGATGATACCGGCGTTATCGTTTACCAACAAAACACAATGGGGCCTCAGCTGTTAAAGAGAACCTTCGTCAGCCGAAAACAACAAAAATGAAAGCTTCTTGGGCGTCAACAGTTGTTTTTGTTTGGAAGTTGTTGCAGAATCACATTGACTGATCAACACTCTGAACTATAAGGCATACCAAACAGTAGGACCAGGTCTATGGCTTGTCTTGGGGTAACCTCCCAGTGGAGAGTTTATGGACAAAAATTTACGTTTTCGTAGATCCATCAGACAACGGATTAAAAATAAGTCCTGTGAGCAATGCGACTGTATGCTAGCACGAGCTCCGACAAAGGACCAGGACACGGACTAAAGACAAAAATAATAAACCTAGGACTGTTGTGAGGTCTTTAATGTTGGTTGGGCTGCTGAGTGGATTCTGCAGACACCTGCCGCATCTGGTTAAAGTCGTAGTAGCAAAAAAATGTGTGCCGCAAAACTTATAGCCCTTAACAAACATTTGGGATCTGATAAAAAGCAATAAAAAAAACCGAATTATTCTAGATAATAATAGAATGTACAAAAAAACCAATAACGGTCATGGTACGTAACCTTAACCATGTTTTCTTTTTAACTGTTGTTGTAAATCATAAGCATATATATATGTATATATGTCAAAATTGAAGGGACTGAGCAAAATTATTTGATCGTCTTACCAAAGTTCGACATATGAGAGTTGGTTGTTAAGGTGTAGCTTCCTAGCTTGAGCTTGCTTTCGTGAATGATATTGGAAGACTATTCATGCCAGGATATTTTTGGTGGTTATGTCTGTTTGACTTTGACACTTGACATCTTCAGATGTTACAATTGTCTCAGATACAAGACAACACAAAGACCACCCACCGATGGCTAAATATTGAAAAGCTTTTGGGAGGACCCCCCCCCCAGAGAGAATACACACTTCTATATACTCGTTGGTATCCTCTTTTTATTTAGATTTTATTGTGACACGAGTTAGGCACGTAGACATCGAGGTTCCAATTGTCTAAAAAACGACAACATTGACAACATAACTCACAGATCAATCATCAGAGACGACCACGATGATTAGAGGATGATCGAACTACACATTTTGTTTTTTCAAACCCTTTCCAAAATATGCATTGCATTCAGAATTTGATGGTTCAATCAGGTTTCAGAATTGAATAAACACGGTTTGAATATCAACGAACTCGGAAAAAACTGTAACGACTACCACGATGAGCGTGCAAAACAGAGGGTAAAGTACGTCAACCCCCTCGGGGTGGGTGACATGTCGAAACACCCCCGAGAGGCGGCACGGACCTTCGAGGCCTTCTGACCAGGAAGCAACGGTCGGGCAGGAGCTTTTTTCGAAAACGCGCATGCTTGATATAAGCACGGTGGACTCCCGCCTTCCGAGCTTTCAGTATTCATTTGCCAGTGATCGCGAGTGTCTCTGTCTATAATAGTGAAATCAACATCGATAAATATGTTCGTCTATATATAAAGGTAAATAAATGACAAAAAAATAAATAAATTAGCTTTCACCTGTGTCCATCACCTTTCGTCAGCTTTCATTGATACACCCCCTAGACTATTCGTAATATTAACACTAATTTAAAAATTTATATTGGAATTTTACTTAGCAGAAAATGTCTTAAATTTGTGGCATTACATCAACAAGAACGGAAAAAATGAGGTTAATGAAAGTGTTGAACATTCGCTACAAAATTGCTTTTGTTCTTCGATATCACACTTTGGTGTAATTTGTGTAAAGTTTAACATATAGCAAGTGGAAAATTTTCTCAATTCATTGTCTAACAATTAAAATAGTTTTTCCATTTTCCAAACATCTCAGTTCTTTGGTAAAACCGTTAGTAGTAATAACTACTTTGGTGAGGAGATATTGTCAATTTTGTGGCATTAAGTCAAAAATTTACGATAAACTAGCGTTACCAATTTACATTTTGGAACAAATGATAAAATTATTTGTGTTCACCACCATCGCTCTCTGGCTAAAATCCATTTAACAAACAAATTATCAGTCTTTCTCTATTAATTACTGTGCTATTTAGTTTTTTCCTTAAAACTTTACTGTTTGTTTAACTAAAACTTTCAGCATGCTCGCAGAGAAAATGATCAAAATTAGTTCTCTATGTTTATCTAACCTAATGAAATGTTTATTGTGAAAAATGGTATTCTTATGATTAAAAACCGGAACTTAGTAGATATTGAGCAAAATAAATTGTTAAACGTTAGATAATATGGATTAATACAGAAATCATGCGGTTAAGACTTGTGGTAGAAAAATAAATAACTTCATTAAATAAATTAGTTTTTCAGATATCGTGAGATGCGGTCTGATATGATGTAGGTTTCAGAAAAACATTTTCTTTGTCGTGCCAACGTTTCGATCTTTTATTGAGATCATCTTCAGGGCCTGGGATTTACAAACATTGTTTACATGTAAAAAATACATTTAGGATGTGAAAAAATGAATTTATACAATTCAAATCTAAACAATCTTTGTAAATCCCACGCCCTGAAGGTGATCTGAATAAAAGATCCGAACATTGGCACAATAAAGAAAATGTTTTTCTGATATCTACATCACACCAGACCTCAACTCACGATATCTGAATAATTACCGATTAACGGTCACTAATCTCCACACAAAATAAATTATTTTTACGTTTCATCAGTATCAGCAACGATTTTTGAACCACTTTTCTAAGCATGTGTTGGCAAAGCTTTCTCATGAAAAACATGGGCTTCTTGTCGTTTTAAATCGGATGCTACAGCATTCGTTTATTCATGCTAACATCACACTTTGACTAAAATTTGTATTAACAATGAATAGCAGTCGAATGTAATAATATTAACAAAGAAAAAAATAATTTAACACTTGTTTTAAGCCAATACCGAAATTTCTCCTCTAACACTTCTCTCTCTCTCTCTCTCTCTCTCTCTCTCTCTCTCTCTCTCTCTCTC
>CM077103.1:28688359-28711231 GCA_039619505.1 Cimex hemipterus | reverse complement strand
ATTGTTAGGTTAATCATTCCTTTGAAACTGATAGACACTCAAGGTTACAAAGCTGGTTTTTTCCTAATTTTTTTAGAACTCTTTCAATTAAGAAAAATGATTCTATTTCATTTTTTTACTTAGAAAATCTGATTCAAAATAAAAATGCGTTATCGTTTTCTTCCTTCTTGATCCATTTTGGGACGTTTTTCTTGTTAGACCAGCAACATTTTTTAAATCCGGTTTTTCATTGATGTATAAAGACATTGAATGGAAAGAAGACGTTATCCAGTGAAAGCACTTTTATGTCACTGTTTAATTGAGAAAAACCAATAAACACATTCAGTGAGAGCAGGTCAGTTCGAACGTCGATAAGTTTATTGGGAAGAGATCCGGAGTAAAGTTGTTGTACGTGAGGATTAGAGTTGTGGAATTGTTCTAAATTGAACTTGCAACATCTTATATGAAGGGAACATTTAGGTCGTTATAGATGGTGCGGTTTGAAACAGAGAATGGGACGTTGACAAAGGATCTAAGGATTAGTGATTGTTGGGCCGGGTTTCTCATGAGATTGCAAGGTTTGGATGAACCCTCGTCTGCCCATTATTGGTTTCAGATTTAAGTTGTCTAGTAGACCTTTTAGTCATTAGTATCGTCCGTTCACTTCTAAGTTAAAGTCGTTTATGGGGATTCAGTCGCTTGTGTTGATAAGTTAACTTATAATGTCAAATATTTTGAAATATTATATTATCCCCTCGTTATATTGTTTTCTATTATTGTATTTGTATTGTATTCTATGTATTCTAGCGTTTGTAATTTTAACGTTTTAAATGGATAGTTTGTTAGTTTTCCGCCCATTTTGGTCTGTCAATTCTTACATTTTGGGCTATTGTATTTATTGCTTATTCGCTTCTTGGGATTGGCACTGGTTAATTGTCAACGGGGTTGGTTTTAACCAATTTTTTCTCGGATATTTTTGGCTGTGTAAAAAGGTTAATAAAAACGTAACAGTTTTAACTAGATTGTTCGGAGATCGTGAGATGTGGTCTGGTGTGATGTAAGTTTTAGAAAACCGTTTTCTTCATCGTGCCAACGTTTCGATCTTTATTGGGATCACCTTCAAGGCCTGGGATTTATAAACATTGTTTAAATTTTACAAATATATACAATATATGAAAAAATAAACTTATACAATGCAAGGATTTTGGATTAAAAAAATGAATTTATAGAATGCCAGAAATTTTAGATTTAAAAAACTTATTTTATTTATATTTAATTTTATAAATTAGAATTATACAATGCTAGAATATTTTAGATTAATTTTTTTTGTATAAATTCATCACATCCTACATGTTTTGTAAAATTTAACCAATGTTTATAAATCCCAGGCCCTGAAGATGTTCCAAATAAAGATCGAAACGTTGGCACGATGAAGAAAATGGTTTTCTAAAACTTACGTCACACCAGATAGCATGTGAATAAGCACTTTAAACACAACAAAGTTTTAATATGTCAAAATCATTTAATTAAATTTACCAATTTGATGATTTGGCATTAGTTTCTGCCTTTTAGTGGCTACTTTAGGTCAACAGCTATTTTTATGCTGAGACTTAACGCCAATAAACTGAGTATTATTGAATATCACATTGATTTTCGTTAAACCGCGCGGAGCAAGGCATAAACACGATTCGTATAATTGGTTACCCTCCGTTTTGTGCCTTTATCAGCAAACTGTGTTAATTTCTGTGTGTTCCATGACTTGGAGGAGAACCAGAATACCTAATTATGCCTATTAAATACACCGTTGTATATTGACTTATGCATTTGGATAAGTAAAACCGAGATAGAATAACGATTTGATATTAAACTGTGCTAAATTTAATTAACAAATATTTTCAAATTTATTTTTGCCTGCGAGTAGTATTCGTAACTTCATCAATCAAATGTGTTTGTCTCCATTCAAAAATAAATGTTTCGTTCAAAACATGGGCTTATGATGTAATACTAACCACATATGATGAGAGATTGGTGCTAGGAAGCGGGGTTTTGTACTCCCCAAACACTGCAACCTTCTGCTCATTGCATCTTCCTAGTTCAATGCACTAGACTCAATTCAGCTATCCGTGATTCGACGTCCTCGATATATTTTCTTACCGCTACTTGTTTTGGCATTTTTAAACATTTTCTGCACTGCTCAAAATTTTATCCTCGCATGACGCCATCTTTTCACGTATCATGCTGCGTCAAGACCTAGATCGAGCTGTCGCCCAGCAGTTGGAGGACGTAGGTATTGTCACAATGAATTGGCCAACATTTCCCCCTGACATGAATCCTATAAAACACTTTTGATAAGTGATAAAGAAAGGTCGAACTGCTTTTGTCAAAAAGTCGGATTCCTTTTTTCTAGACGAAATCACGACAGCAAGCGGTTAGAGCAGTCGTGTATTGAATCGAAGGTCGTGAGTTCAAAACGCACTCGTGACATATACTTTTTCATCTCAATCAAACCTGAGATACAAAGTATAACTGACGTAAGTAACAAAAAATTCTTTACTATTTGGAAATCATTTTATACTTAAAGACCACAAACAATCTAACACTTATTTGTTTTATATATATATATATATTCCCACATAAAAAATGGACTGAGTTCAGCTTTTCTTTGATGAAATAATAATTTTGAAAACAAAATGTCTAAACAGAAGATCTTGAGCTCGCAGTTGCTAGGCCACCGCCATAGAAGACAGTGGTCACCGCGACGCACGACGTCTAGAGATGATCGTTTTATAACTGTTCTGAACCTTCATTTAACGGGTTCTATGATAGACAACACCAAACGGTCCTCAATATAACGAAGAGCTCTGGAACACTCATCAAAAGGCTTCGTGAGAATTGCTTAGTCTCTAGACGTCTCGCATCAAGATCTCCACTGGGTTGACATCGCAAATCAGCATCTCGCTTGGAGGTTTGAGCAATGGCAACAGTTCTCTTCACAGAAAAGTGTCCGTTGGTATGAGACGATGAGATGACCGGGACAAAATGTTTTGTCTCATGTTCTAAACGACAGTCGCGCCTCAAAGGCAGTAAGTTAGGGTATGGTTTCAATCAATGACCATGCCCGTATCAATCTCATTATGAAAACAATAGATTTTTAACTACACTGAAGTACACTGAGGAAGTACTTCTCGAAGCTGTGGTCCTATTCGCTCAATTTATTGGGCACAACGTCCTCTTAATGCATGACATCTCGGATTGTCTTCCATTACCTGGAGGATGTAGGGATTACCACAATGAATTGGCCAGGGCGTTCTGCTGACATGTATTCCATAGAATGAGACATAATAAAGAGACAGTTTCATCGTTCGACGCCTCAGCAAGCGTTGAACAATTTCAAAATCGTACTTGTTGAAGAATGAATTTAGGTCGCTTATTTACTCTATGTCTATGAGACCTAACCCCTCCCCCATTTCATAGGAAGTAATGTGCATTATTAAGGACTATATAATAAATTTTGAGTTTGATTTGAATCTTTCACTAAATAATTTTTTGGTGTTTCGATGAATTTCCTTTCAAACCATCATAATTAAATCATTTCTATTAATACCCATGAGTTTCTGATATCGTTTTTTTAACGTTAATACACATTGGTCTAAATGAATATAACTATAAAATAAATGTAGTGGGTACAACATTTTTTTTTAATCGTTGAGTGTATAATATACCATCATAATAATAATTAATATTTTGCTTCTTAGATTAGCTTAAATTCTTGTGTTGAGAATATAGACTTCTCGTCGAAATGTCCAAAGTACATTTTAATTTATGGAACCTGATATTAGATTATTCTGGGGATTATTCCGAACCTCGTTAATAAATGATGAAACAAAACCTTTAGAACATTGGAACTACAGTCAAGAAGGAATAGTTTCAAATAAGTAATAATATATTCCAACAAAAGGTAAAAACCGATGTATCGTTTAAGTTGGGGAAGAAAATATATTCTTCGTGACTGTTTAAAATAAAAGGGTCCCCAATTCAGAACAATTTAGCGTTTAGATAACAAAAGAACATTGAGCCTATCATTAGGATTATAAAGTATAAAAAGAAACCAAAGAAAAAGTTTTAAACGAAACCGTGACGCTACAGTTGTACAAATAACTTTTTGAGTCACGCAAATGAAACAAATAATTCTTGAAGTTAAAAGAACTACTTTATCTGTGGGAGGTATCTAAAACATGCCTAAAAACTTTTCATCAAGAAAAAAAAGTTTTAAACTACACATTTAAACACAACAAGAGGTTTAATAAGAAACATAATAATAACAACATTTTTTTTACGAAATTACAACATTATATCATAGTTACCTAAATATATAAATAAATCAGGAAGTATTTTTCGTTTATAACATGGGCTTTTTAACTTAACTTAACCTATACAGGATAGGGTGCTTGACTCTCCAAGCGAGGTAGTGAGAATATGATATCCCCCAAAATGGTCTTCTAAAAATCCACAGATCGGACGTACTACACAGGCCAAACGTTTCATCTATTGATAGGTCATATGTTAAACTATTGAAATTCGTTGCTGATATACTGAACAGGTAATAAACTAAGAAAATCTTATAATGTCGACAATTCATATATAATCAGAGAACCCATCAGTCTCAGTACAGAAGAGGATGGGGCCGCGGTAGCCGAGTGGTTGAGGCGTCAGACTCTCGGCTAGTAGACCCCGTGGTCGTGGGTTCGATCCCCACCGTCGCCTCTGGAATTTTTCTGACGCCTAAGGGGACCGGTGGCCGCAATTAAAAGAAATTGACACGGCACTCATCAATGGAAAGGGCGGGACCGGGTCTCAGCGACCCTGAACCTGGTCCCAACCTCCTTCAAAAATGAGTTTCTTCGATGGAAGAACACTGGTACAACGGGGGCTCAAGTTCACTTTGTGTTGTGAGCCCTCCCTCAAAAATGGAGCCAGGGTATAGTACAATAAGCTGTACAGCTGCAGTGCTCAGTCATGGCATCCACATCCTCAGAAGAGGATGAGTGAGATACTTATCTTTAGATGAGAAGTCATTTTCAACAGTATGCAATTAGGGTTAATATAATAATGAGACGTTGGAAGGAATTAAAATAACTCACTAGCAACCATTTTCGTAAGTTACTGCGTTTAGTGGATACGTTGAAGATCAAGGATGTGAATAAAGGGGGAAGTTACTGTTTGACTGAACTTACCTGTAAATTCTGCATACAATTACAAATATGTTGATTGCTTTTTCTTAATTGCACAAAAGAAAGTTGGTGGCTGATGTGCTTTATAATAGGCTTCATTTTATATCATCCATCAATGCAATACACAAAGGAGAGAGGAGTGGGTGAGAAGCTTCCTTTTTTTGAGCTTGCTTAGGTAAGAAAAAAAATTGTTAACCAATTGGAAAATGAAACCAACCAATTCTAAGGGGAGCCTTACTTTGGTCATCTTCATTCATTCATAATGAAAATTAATATTGCGTACTACTTACAATCATGGGTTTGAAAACCATGGTGTATCTCAATTTTTGAATTAAGTGAGAGTTTAGATCGTCTGTCGAGTAGTGGAGATTTAGTTCTTTTCGTTTTAGCTGTGTGTGCGGTCCCTCAGTAAATTTTTGAACCAAGTGATGTCCCAAATAGCGCACGTGTTCGACAAGGCATAGTGAAATCGCGTTAATTTAGGTAAGCGAGTGTAGTGCAATTCTGACTAAACGTCGAGCACTGCAAATGGTATTGAAAGTTTCAGTATGCGATGAATGGATCTTTATGATCGAGTATCTTAGCAAAAGTGAAGAGAATTGTTTCTGGAAGAATAGGAATGTCAGTATATCTCTTGTAAAGGAGAAGTTCAAGAATGCTTCCTTGTTTGACGCCAGTTCGGATAGGATATCGCTATGCCCTGTTTCACTAAATTAAGAGTCAGGCAGGTAAATTTTAGGATTAAGATATCCATTTGTTAACAGAGGAGAAGAAGGGCATACCCTGTCAAATACTTGACCAATATCAGGTTCTGCTTACCGCAGGATGAATGACATCCACAACGCGATGGCATTGATGGAACATCAAGTATAGACACCTGAATACAAACTGGTGACTGGGAATAGAGTCTTGAGATTGAACGATTCGATATAGGGTTTAATAGGAATTTCTCGAGAGTTTTACTTATAAGAACGATTGAGTGGTAAGATGGTATGAACATTGCCAGGTTTGGTTGGTTTTTCCAGTGGGAAATTTCAAAATGGTAACAATATATGCTTGAGGATTATGGATGTCGCACTGCGACATGAAGATGGTGGATATGTGCGGGGCAATACATGATTTTTTTTCGTGATGCGACGACATCTTATTTGAAAGGATACCTTACGTGATCGCCCATAGGGAATTATTATGTGAAGTTTTCTGGGAGGTGAAATCGTTTAAGAATGAGATGTGCAAAGCATCCCTAATCGGTCGATACTGTTTCATAGATCTGGTGGCGAATAGTTGTAAAACAATTTACACCTTTCAAGCCTGGCATTTCGGGAGTTGCGCACCGGATAAACCCGAAGCGAACATCATAAATTCCCAGACAGGTTAGACAGAATAAGGGAACAGGAATAAGAAATAAGGGACAGAAGAAGTTGTAAGATGTTAACTCTTGTTAAGTCGAATAGAGAAATGAAAAGAGAGAAATTTAGTAAAATCGTGAAAGTCCCCTTCTTTTATTAGCATGTTAAACGTTAATTTTTTCGCAGTGCTGTGCGTGGTAGGACCACAACTAAAGGGATAACAGTCCTCGAAGGCTTGTTGTTGTTTCTTTTGGTTTCCTTTTGTCTTGAATCGTAAGATGCCAGTAGTTAATAAAAGAGGAAAATTAATTAACTTTTTCGTTTAAAACGCTATCTATGTACTCAAAAAGTAATAACAAAGACACGCTTCAATTCTTCCCGACATGCCTAACTTGTATCTTCTTAACGTCTACTAACCTACAACTTTATAGAAAATGGAATGTGTCTATTATGAATGAGAGTATAAGGGCAGGTCAAAACTTAACAAAAGAAATGTATTGATCTGACTTGATTATTACGTATTTAAGAATAAAAATTCGTTTAAACAAACGAACAGCTGTTAAATGGCTGCCATGTTGGTTACCTACGCCCTAACGGAAAGCAATGTGACTACAATTTCAACCCAACACCTAACATTGGCTGTGGCCTGTTAAATCGAGCAATGTTAACTAGCCGATTCTTACAAGTCTACAAGTCTCGATCTAACAGGACCTAACAGAGTTAACAGGGTTAACACAATGATCGTGAATACCTGTACTATTGTCGAAAACACGTAAATGACCCATTTTGCCTACAATCTCTCTTTATTTTTGGGAAAGAATACATATGTCCGTATGCCCTTAATACTATTTATTTTATTACGGACTCCTTGCCCATTCGTCCAACAAAGCGATTACGAAATAAATCAAGATTGATCCACACAAATGTGTGCAATACTTTGAAAGTGACCGCATTTTATTTTTATTTTAATGTTTCTTATTTTTGGGACAATATATCTGAGAATTGCTGCTGCAATTAGTTCAATTTTATGCATTAATATTATTCAGATATCATGAGATGCGGTCTGGTGTGATGTAGGTTTCAGAAAAACATTTTCTTTACCGTGCCAACGTTTCGATCCTTTATTGAGATCATCTTCAGGGCTCTAAGTGTTATCTTCTGTGTAATTGTGCCATTCTAGCGTGTCGTGTTGAGAAGAACGAAGATTATGGGATTCTACGATCAAATTTCATCAATTTCATAAGGACACACAGCTAAAAGTATTCTGAAGGACATCGCCAACAATGAGAAGAAACTGGCATCGGCCATCAATCAGAGAACTTTTTTGCTGAAATGTAGACGACAAGGTATTCCCTACTCATATCAAAAACATATCCACTAACACAACCAAACACCAGAATTAACGACATACATAAAGCCACAACAAATTTCAAACAAAAATATCAAGACACAAAAATTACACAAATCAAAACTCAGTGCCGCCAACATGATACCTACAGACATTTTACAAGAATTTTACACACATCAACAAGATGCGTACAACCTCCACTTTGACAAAATTAAAAATTAACACATCAAAAAATTAAATAATCTAATCAACAAACCAACACCCGCTAACACAAACAAATGGTTCCTAAACCTAACCAAAACTAATATCCCCCCAGAAGTTCAGAACTTCGTGTCACTGGGTCCCAAACATTCTATTCCTTACAACAAACAAACACTTTGAGCCCCTGAAGATGATCTCAATAAAAATTCGAAACGTTGGCACGATAAAGAAAATGTTTTTCTGATACCTACATCACACCAGACAGCATCTCACGATATCTGAATAATTATCCATTAAGGGTCACTAATCTCTACACATTTATGCATTATGCACGTAATTAATCCTAGTTTACATAAAAAGTTTCCTACTATTCTTAAGTGTTTATTTTGGACAACGTGAATCATTTATTAAATATTCAATTAATTATATCCACTTTTATTTGAACATACAGAGCAAAGAAGTTATGGTTTTAATATAACATAAACGAGTTTATGACACTTCAGTGCTAGAGCGGCTGATCATTTTTTTCTCGACAAGCCCAAATTTAGTTGTTTCCAAGTGAACGCGAAGGACTTTAACCTTCCTGTCGACGATGGGATGACCTCGTTACCAACCCTCAAGTGGAACCCTATGAATCTACGGCTAAACCGAAACAGCTTGTTATGCTGCTATTTGGTCTAATTATTCTCTTGCTGAAGCATTTGAAGAATCTATCCACAGACAGCGTAAGGTCTTTAGAAATCGTAACAATTCTGTAAGAGGGTCGTACAAACGTAGTGTCATCTGCACACAGAGCCCGATGATGATTTGGTGTTTTGTAATACTATTTATAAAGTTGTTATAAATAAAAATTATGCATATTAAACAGTATTTTACAATTTAATATATTTAAATGTGCTACATGCCAAACCAATAATGAACTAATGTTGAAAGACTTTCATTACGCAGTCCCATAAAACACATAAGTTTGTGGTTACCGATTTAGAAAAAAGGTAAAAATCGATCTACAAACCTTTTCCCTAGGTCTTTGTCTAGTTCATGATATTTAGTAAATTTTATGGTCAATAAATTGAGTTAAAAGTAAACTGTCAAATTCTAGTGAGAACCTTTACTTGTTGTTTACTTTATTTTACTGATAAATACCGTTGCTTATCTAGTTTTCTTGTTCAACCAATGAAATTTATGTACGATGTAATTCGTTAAATTTGCTTAAATAATTATAAAAACTATCCTAATTGAAATTTATATAGACATCATTCTGAAAAACATGAAAATGTCTTAGCATTTAATATCTATGGTACCTACATAAAAATATGTATTTTTATATATAATACAGTACCTGAATAGGTTTTGGATAAGTTAATTTATTTGTTTATCAATTTTATAATTTTGACAAACATATGCTATTATTCTCATATGTGTCTATTTACTCTCTTATTTTAATAATTTGACCCCTTAGCATTCATGAATTTGAGTAGACTTTTAGACGGAGATTGAGTAGTGCTATGAAGTATGTAATGAAATTTAATGGGGGAAACAAAGCTATTTCTGTACCCAGAGATAAAGCGCAGAGGTGTGGAAAATAAGGATCTTGGCCTTCGAGTTCCCAATAGCACTGAGTACGCGGTTGGCCCTTTGTATACGATCTGCCTTTACTTTTCCTGAGACCTTCACTAGGCCCGAAAACGCATAAAATTTGGTAATGGTCTTTGAGCGGTAGTTTGTCTTTTTCTCGTTTTGCCAGCTCTTCTTCACTTTCTGGAATATCGCGCGTGTGAGCGTGGCAACCGACCCATCTCATAAATCCGTACAGAGCACCTATTATGGGAGTTTTGGTCGTTGTGATGTCAAAGTTTTCCAAGTCTGCAGGTGATCCTGGATTCGCCCGGAAGGTCTCGATTTCTTCGTATATGAACTGCCCTGGGGATGGGTGATACTCAGACTTGTTGTAGGCTGTAGACGTCAAAACAGTGAACACCGTTGGGTAAAAGAAACTGCTATGAGCGTGTTTGGAAAAGTCCGAGGAACACAAGACGTCCATTGATCTCGCGATCATCGTCAACTCAACGTTCACTTCTAACTTGTTCATCTCCGCTGCCCTCGGCCAATTGGTGACGTTACCGCGGGCTACGTCGTCCCTCAGTCTGTTTAATTCGTACGCGACATCGCTCATCTCTCCCCCGCTCAGTCTCTCTTGGTATCCAGTGCAGTTTCTCGGCGGTCTTCCACCGGGATTCCGACAAAGAACATGCCTCTTACCATCTCTTATGCAGCAGTACGTATCCATCGTGAGGTACTTTCCTTCTATTCTGAGAAGGACCATCAAGATGAGGGTATGGAGGCTCATTACAAGAATAGCCATAACACGAGTCAAAAATTAGCGAGTAATAGATTGCTGATTTAGAGTTCTACAAGAAAAATCTGAAGTTTAAACAATAAAAAATGAAAACTAAAAAATGTCATCTAAGTACACTAACTAAAATAAAATAAAAACTCATTTCATATGTTTTTGAATACAAATTAATTACAACGACTAGATCTGATTAACGTATCTTTTAATGTGTGTTTCTAGTGGCCTATTGTTTCATACTTCGTTCAAATCGTGAGGAGCGGTCAAGAATCAGATAGTGTACAAAAGCAACTTTTTCTCATTTTTGATCACTTTTCGACTACTTTACCAATCGCCACCAAGCTGTCTCCCTTCCCAATAGCCCTTCTTCACACTAAAATCTGGGTGGCCCAAGGCAGTAGCATCTCTCCTATCCTTTTTTCCATTTATATCAACGACCTGCTCGACACCACCCAGTCCTGTAACTATCACATATATGCCGATGACTCCGAAATATATGTATCCTTCCACCGTTTCTACCTTCACTCGGCCATTTTCAAGGTCTAAAAAGACTTAAATTCCATCAAGGAATGATGTCTTCAATCTTTCCAAAACCACTGCCATAATTATCGGGCCCAGCAATTCCGCAATTCACTCCATAGCGTCCCACCTCTCATGTTAAATAACCATCCCATTCCTTTCTGCTCCTCGGTTAAAAACCTAGGAGAATTCTTTGACCGAAACCTCTCCTGGCATCCTCACATTTCCCCAATTTCTCACCAATGTATATGCCTCCCTTAGCATTTTCGTCAGTCCTGGCTTCTCTTACCTTTCTCCACCCGTAAACTCCTTGTATCTTCCCTTATACTTCCATTCTTCGATTATAGTTGTGTGGTACATAGTGGTCGCTCCGATGGGGGGGGGGGACGCGCAATTGAAACGACCACGGAGGGTCCCGGGTTTCGGGGTTTTGTATACCCAACTTTTCTGGCTCTTCACCTCTTCCGTGCACAGTATTTTCTAGATTGATATCTTTTCCAGTCCGTCCACATTCGTCCTCGACCCAATCCCTTCAATTCGACTCCTCACATCACACTTGTAACACCCGCTCATCCTCAATCGTCCCTGAGATCCGTAACATACAAGCCATACCTTCGAAAGATCCTTTCTGGGCCGAGACCCTAAACCCTGGAACTCCCTTCTCCTTTTTATTCGTCACGCTTCCACCTTTTCCTCCTTTAAATCCCACATCAACTCCTCTCCCGCAAGCAATGGCCTTAAGTAAATATTTGATATTTTTGTTTAATATTCTTGTAGTTTTCTCTTCTGTCCTGCCTTACATTAAAATCTGCCGAAATTTCTATCTCATTTTTCTTTTAATTTCATAGAACTTCCTTTATTTATTTCATGTCTTAGGGGACTCCAGTCCAAGAATAAAATTTTTTTCTTCTCAATTTTCAGACAAACATTTCTTAATTTAAGATCCTATCTGCTGCAGGATCAAAACATTAGCCGATAATAGTATTTAAATTAGCTGAAGATAAAAACTGACCAGGGCATTCTGCTACCAGCCCATTCATAATTCAGCTTTCTCTGTTTACTTTTAAGGTGGGGCACGGTTCAATATTTATATATGTACTTTATCACCAACGTTGTCCGCCCCGATGTTGATTCAATCACTTAACCTTTCTCGTTGTAGGTACAAAGCATGAAATTCTATGGACACTATTTTAATAACATTTAATAATGACTGACAGTAAGATAATTCTCTAAATCTTTCTATTTTCGTTTTTAATTTTAAATTAATTTTTTATGTATATAACATAAGGGTAGAATCCTATAAGACCTACACTTTCTGATTTGTTTTTGTTCCTAAATGTAAACTTATGGTTTACATATTTTTTTAGAAACATTTATATGTTTAACAAGAGTAGACGAGTGATAACCAATTTTGAGAACCATTTCTTTGTGGTCTTATGACCTAAGAAGCATAAAAAAGTAATTTACGTAATGTTTGTAATATAGTTTTTTTGCCTTCGTTGCATATATATGTTAAAACTAATGATATATTTCAATTAATTAATCTTTATTTAAGGTACTGATGGGAATGAAAAGTTTATTATCTCGAGCGGGATTCGAACCCAATCGAATGATTCATCTAACAATTCTTGCTACTTGTGAAATTATTTTTGAGCATTTATACCACAAATTCCTTCAAAAACATAAACTTAAGAAATCCCGACCCACAGTTCGAACTTTCCCTCCTTTTTTCAAATGTCGTGTAATCAATTCGATTCTCGGCGACAAATGAAATGGGCACAGAGAGCTTTAATGAAGATATACTTCATTTTGCCTAATGGACCCATCAGATTTAATGGTCCGATTGACCAAACAACTTCTTTCAATTAATTATCTCAACCAGTATCTTACGTAAAGGTTAATTAAATTGAACGACGTATAAAATATAACGGAAACCGAAATATAACAGGAAAAATTATTACCTTTAAAAAGGGCTTGTTATTCTGATTTGTGCTGAGAACAAAGGTGAACTAATTATTACGATTTATATTATTTTGGAAAGAGATTTAATTAATCGGTTTTGATACATGCATCATTGATATCTAATTGTGATCCAATTTTGTGAGCAATGGCGTAAGAAGAGTTATTTTGAAATATGTTGGGAGCTTCCCTAATGAAAGAGAATTAAAAATGTGAAGAATGATATAGGTTAAAATCACTTTAAGTGAAAGCTTTGGTAGATAATGTTTTTTTAAATTATATAAAAATAGTAAGGATGATGACTTCAAAAAAACCCACGTAATTACTAACGGGCAGGGATCAACCACAACTATACGACAATAAAAAACTAACGATCGGAATTCTTCGGAAATGGACACAGAGAGTAGTATAACAGCAATGTCAAAGCACTCGGTTCATAGGAAGTCGGAACTTCCGGACAGGGCAGGAAGAAGTCTCGCTGCTCAATAAAACTGTGGCACACATAGTACACGAATCTCTATTAAAACATCGTTTTACCACAGAAGATAAAAGTAAATCCTCGGGATGTTTAATTTTTTAAATATTTTTGTACCAAGGCTCACTTTTTGTTATGTACTGTTATTTATGCTGTTGGTAAATGGTTGCTCTAGATATGTTTTGAAAAATAGTATTTTTAGTATCATGGATTATATTTTTATGTGATTTTTTTTATGTTGTAGGTAAGATGAAATGGATGTCTTCTCATAGGAGCACTACAATGTAGGGTAAAACATTTTTCATTTTTATTTTACGATTGGCTTTGGTCCACCGTAAATTTACAAATTAACGTTATAAATCTAAGAAAAGGCATGTAATTTGATCTCTACAATTGAACATAAAGGAGATGTGCATCCCTCTTCATAAATTCACTAGTTTCTTGGTCCGCTTGACCGATCAACATCTTACAATTAATTAAGACTTTTAGTCGAGATAACAAAAGTCAGTGTCACGAGCGGGATTCGAACCCACAATCTTCGGCTAGTTACGCCGCTTTCTTTCCCTACTTGAAAAATGTCAAAAAGGAGGGAAAAATCAAAAAGTGGAGTTGAGATGGGAAGTTGGTGTCCGATTGGATCGAAGTTAGCTATAGCTCAAATGGAAAAGAGGCCGCGTATACATACATACATATACATATAATATTACAGATGTTTGTTTAGTATATGGACCAGTGTATAGTTTTTTGCTGTACTATACTATACTGGTTATGGGCCTGTAGATAAATAAATTATTGTACTATATTAATGTTCTAAACCAAGATTGTTAATTTACCCTGAAATACTTTTTTTCTGTTTTTATTGTATTGTTATGTTTGGTTTCAAATGTATTAAATTTACAAGCTAGGACATCAGTGGGATAATAACGAATGGTTGAAACTGTGGAAAATTGAAGAGAACCAAATACGGGAAATTTGGTTTAATGACACTACGAAGTTGCCTTGTACATATTTGGTTATATTTGGTTCCCATGTTAATATGTTCAATAACGACATATTTAAATACGAATTAATTAATTACGGCTTTTAGTTGAGATGAACAAAAGTTAATAGCACGAGAGAGATTCGAACCCACGACCTTCGGCTAGATACGCCGCTGCTCTACCACCTGATCTATCGTGACCACGATCCACTCGGACATCAACTCCCCACCATCTCAACATCACCTTACGAATTTTCCCGCCATATTTCAAATGTCTTGTAATCGGTTTGGATTTTCGACGACAATTAAAATGTCGACGGAGAGCTTTAGAGAAGTGTACTTCATTTTTAAATTATTATTCACTGTTTTCGTGTTCCGCTCGACCAATTAATATATCACAATTAATTACGGTTTTTAGTTGAGATGAAAAAAAGCCGAAGGTCTTGGGTTCGAATCCCTTTCGTGCCATTAACTTTTTTACATCTCAACTAAAAACCGTAATTAATTGTGATATATTAATTGGTCGAGCGGACCACGAAAACAATGAATAATTAAATACGAATGCTCATGTTTAAAATTAAGTGTATTGATATTTTTACAATGTAATCACATCCTAATTGTTGTTCGGTTATGGGGTCATCCACCTGTAATGGGCTAAAACAAATCAATAAATGGATAATGTGAAATTTTTTGCCGCTCACTTTTAACCGAGTTGAAGTTACAACGTACTGAAATGAAATTAACTTGCGAATAGGGCGGTTAGGATTGACAATCCGAACGTCACTCTCGGGAGAGGAACACCTTAATTATTCAGAGTATGTATGAAGTTAGTTTCAACTTTTGGCATGGCAAAATGCCGGAAATCCATCCGTTTTCTTTCTAACTGTGAAAGTAGTAACATTGTTGACTTCTGATGTACATTCGGAAAAGGGAGAATGATTTTATATAATTATTTCTAGATTATTGTTGAACCATTTTTTATAAATATTCCTACTAAGCCAAAAGCGATTTATCAATAATGTATTTGTTCAGTATTTAATGTTAAACATGATAAATCGAGTAATGGTTTTGGTCTTAAATTGAAATAAACGATATCGCTTATTACCAAAAATCCAAATACGTTTTTTCCCTGTAAGTATAAACCTGTTGAGATCGTTTTACGAACTTTGTCATATAATTTCACTTTTATCACTGAACTATTTTTTTTTTGATTAAACCAAATAAATCACTCTGGAGAATACAATGAGGTGTTTGATCAAAATAGTTTTTTCGTTTTTTCTGCTAATTGACACTTAAAAATTTACCTTCGCACAAAAATTTTAGTTAGTAAATATTTGGACAAAAAAATCATGTAAATATGAATGAATTACTTCTTACTCAAATTTAAGGAACTTTTGCTAAGCAGTTCTACCATATTTTTTTTTAATTTAAAAAATTTTAAAAAAAATTGTCATAATAACATATTCTATTTAAAATTCTATTCTAATTTAAAACAATTATTACAGTGCATTAAAGGACAATGCAATTTACAACTTCAATGTTAACTGTTTTGGCCTGAAACTTTGAATACAAAAGTAAAGCAGTCTACAATGTAGAGCGGCAAATACACCCTTAATCCGACGTTCTTTGGACCTAACTTCTCCGAGATTAGCAATGTCTTACGTGTGTTGTTAGCAATGGGTTTTACACTGCTTAAGTAATGTTAACTAGGTACATAGGTTAATTTTCCAGTTGTAACTTCGTAATTCATTTTTACCTTTGTGACCTTCGTTGAACTATTGACTACAGGAAATGTTTTTCATTATAGCAATGAAAACTAAACATATCAAAACAGTAAAAAATCTTATATAGAAAAAAATATGTACGAACTTTTTAATTAATAATCTATACTTAAGCCACTCACCAATGTTTCAGTGGTTTTCTCACGTGTCTTAGTACCCAGCAGAGGGTGATTTTGTTATGCATTACAACCCTAATTAGTTCATGTGTATAGATTAGTAACCGTTAATCGATAATTATTCAGGTATCGTGCGGTCTGGTGTGATGTAAGTTTCAGAAAAACGTTTTCTTTATCGTGCCAACGTTTCGATCTTTATTGAGATCATCTTCAGGGCTCAAAGTGTTTGTCTTATGTGTACTTGTGCCATTCTTGCGTGTCGTGTTGAGATTGCCAGTGAGATTTTGCTGTTTTATGTATATATCCACTTCTGTGTGTATAAGTACACAGAAGACAAACATTTTGAGCCCTGAAGATGATCTCAATAAAGGTCGAAACGTTGGCACGATAAAAAAAATGTTTTTTTTTAATTGAAATCTTCATCACACCAGACCTCATCTCACGATATCTGAATAATTATCTAATTAGTTTAGTTTTGCCATTCACTAGTAATGATGTTTGAACTTAGTGCTTTGATGGCTGCTTGGCTATCTGACATTTTAGCTATATTTTTGATTTTCCACCTTTCAGATTTAACTGGGAAATTCACATAAGTACATAGACTTTAGATAGAATATTCTTGGTCTGTATTTTTCTGCGAGGTGAGTACAATCATAGTGCAATAGTCGTGTACTATTTCAGAGAGATTCATCTCTGCTCGTACTTGCCTTTCTTATTTCAACATTATATTATTAATTGTGCTTCGTTAATAATACAACTACAGTCAAAGAGGAAAAAAATAGTCCACTTGCAAATTATTTGTATTTTCTTTCATATTTAAACTATGCAATCGAATTACGTAGTATGAAACGGAGTCTCATCGCTGTTTCATCATTTATACAATGGGCATTTCAAGGGCACGTATACTTATACTTGTCAATCCCAAGGTTGTGAGTTCGAATCCAGCTCGGGACACAGACATTTTTATCTCAACCAAAAACCTTAATTAATTGAATAAAGATAGTGTTGCAAACTTTCCGACTTTCTGTATCTCTTTCAGAAAGGGCACACCTCTCACAAATATATTGGCCATCAAATCCATATGTCACTGTAGAATACAATGGCAAAAGTTTCGCTTTAGCGTGAGGATAGTAAGATGTTTTAGATGCCAATCTTACGGTCACCTGTCAGCATACTACACAAAAACACCAAGATGCTCACTCCCTCATGAAACTAGTGAATGCCAACAGGGAGTGAATGCGAACTACAACGAAATGCGCCAACTACGAGGGCACACACAGATCCTCAGATCCTAATTGTCCAGCCTACAAGCAAGCGCAGGATAGGAACAAGAGACCCAGATCCTCTGGACCCGTAACTACACTAAAGGAAGCTGATTTTTCTTTTCCCAGAGAGACTTCCCAAAACTCCTTGGAATCTCCAAGACCAACAATGGAATCAAGACAACTTGGCCTTCCGAGAGGGGGGAACGAACGTGATTACTTCAGCATCTCGTCATTAATAAAATACATTAAAAACACTTTTAATTTCAATAGAATTTTGTTTACTTTAAAATCCGTCTTCTGTAAAATGAAACAAACTAATGACCCTACTACTCGAATCATTACACTGGCAGAGGCAGATCTCTCAATTTTTGTTTAATGACCCATCCTCAAACAAACCATACGTGTACCATACTTTCCTGAAATTCAAACTCCATTACAAATAAATTAAACGAGTCAAACCATGAGGTTGGAAACTTACATGTCGATGTGTGTGGTTTGGTGGAAATGCTTGGCAATTAAGACAGGATCTCTCTGCCTAATTACAAAATCTACAGAAAGGTTGAGGAATCGCATGGAATATAGCCATCAAGAAAAACGTGGTCCATAACCCTATTGATTTATCATCTTGTAAGTACTTGGAAGCTATTGGGGTAAAGCTTTACTTTAAATCCACATGCTTGTTATAAACCACCAAAACAAAAATATTTTGAATCAGATTTCACGGAGTTATTTAACATTTACAGCGCGGAAATAATTATGTGGAACTTCGACGCCAAAAACCAAGCCTTGGGATGCGTCACAAATAATTGCACTAGGACAGCCCGGTTTGATTACTGCTTAAACAACAATATAAACATTGTGACTCCAGATTCACCTACATTCTTCCGTCCTGCATACAAATACCCCAGTATAATATTTTTCTTCCTTTTCAAAATTGTATGAAATTTTACAAACGCAACAAGTCTTGCCATCCTTAATTCAAAGCATAACCTATAATCCTAACACTTATCCACTCTACACTTAAAACTCCGGAAATGCCTAAACGAAATTAATCTGTTGCGGACCGAGCCATATTCAGATCCCATATTAATGCTTGCATACATCTTCCCCCTGATCTCTCGTCAGTGGTCAAAATAGAACTCCATACAAAACTAATCACGTACAGAAGCTGGAGACATGTCTATTCCTCTTTATAAATAACAGCATTTCCACCTTAATCATCTACCCCCAGTATTAGAGAGACTAATTCAACTAAAAAATAAACTCAGAAAAGGCTACATCAAAGATAATAAAATATTTGCATGTAATAACACAAAACATGCTAATACCTGGAAAACATTACCCCCATAACAATATGCTTTGGGAAATAGTCAAACGCTTCAAGTAGTAGGTAAAATACCCAGGGGTAACACTGGACTACAAACTGAACTTCAGTGAACATAATAGCTTGTTGATAAAGAGAGGGAAAATAATGATTATGACTCTTTTCCCCCTTTTTAAGCCATGAATCTTCTCTTAACGTTGCAAATAAGTTAGCTATTTAAAAAGTGATATTGAAACCAATATTATTGGAGCTACACAAGCATGACTAACATTAAGAAGAGGTTACAAATCATACATACATGTTTTCAAAACTAGCCACCTCGTCTCCACAAGGCTTAAGTCGTTAAACAAGGCTCACAGAATTGGTTTAGTTGGAATGCCATTGGTTAGGTACGACTTAAAATACAAGACCCGAAAATTTCTTTCTCAGCGAATATTCCAATGTGCTTCAATCGACACATATGATTGTCTAAGATCTTGAAATCACAGGATAATAAAATGTATTTTATCCTCGTGAATCTTCTCGCTGTTTTCTGTATTAAACTAACGTATTTGAGACTAAATATTGTTTTTACTATATTAGACCAACTTATTAAATAATGTCTATTTATTTTGCTACATAAGTATATGTGTATGCGAGTTCTTGGGAAAATTATTAAGCAGTTATCCCAGTTCTGAACAATACCGTAAAGACTTTGTTAATGCAAAGGATTGGTTAATGTAAAGGTAAATGGATTTTTCGTGAACATTTTCCCATCAACATCGACAGAAATGTTTTTCAGAAGGTATGGTACACACATGTATATACGACGAGACTCATTAGGCTCCGCAACGTTCCCTCAAAAATACAGTTGTACACAGATTATTTATTGTTAAAAAATGTCATATCAAGTAAATTCAAATGTAAATTCTAGAATATAATATCAAGTTGAGAAAATGTCGTACGCCAAATAAATCAAGGAAATGTAGAAAAACTTACAATCAGATGGTCTTGCTGGCATATTGTGCTCCCTCACCAGCTTGTCGAACTCACACTTTTTGAGAAATCTCGCATTCGCTGAGGCAGCGAGAATGGGAAGAATAAAAAGAATAAAAGCTTGGGGAGACCCTGATTTGGACATTGTAAAAATTATATCTGCACAATAATAAATTTACTTCACAGGAATGTTTACATGGCCGTATGGATTTGCTTTATTCGGTATTGTGACAGCCCGCTTTTTTATACACCGAAATGCGCATAAAAAATTCAAAATGTTTGTGCTTTGACGTAAATGTTTATCCTAGAGCAGGTGCATTCGGATCAATATTGTACTGTAATCGCAATATATACATGTTTATATTGTTTATACAGATGTCACCTATTCTTGGATCTGTAAAATCTAAATATTCTTTTCTTTATGCTTAGTCCGAACAAGTTTCGCACGCCCCAGAGGTATTTTTTAAAGGAACGAATTTTAATTTTTCTTTTATATTTTATTATGATTCAGTAATAATTATGATTAATAAAGATACTAATAAGGTTAATTAACAAAAATACCTTCTAAAGAAATAATATAAAATGAACAATTGTTTTGTTTTATTTTAAATAATTATTTAGAAATAGTGTGATGTAGGTTTCAGAAAAACTCCTATTTCTCCCTTTCTATATAATCATGAAAGGATAAACTGGCCGAACCCATTACTAACGTTTTTTCCCTTGTCCAATGCCTTACACAAAAATGTGAAAACAATACACGCAAATCACCATGGCTTTTTAATATTTATAACTAATTATATTAAAATGGCTGTGTGTAGAATTAGCTAGACATATATGTTTGTAAACATATTACAAGAAGAAATTTGTTTAATTACTGACGAATTCATACGAATAAAAGACAAACTAAGTGACAACAGATCATTTTTTTTACAGATCCAAATAACTCTTAATATTTAAATTAACTATTTAGGGGGTGCAATAGTTCCTACTTCTAGTGGATAGGTAGTGTTGCAGAGTGGCGATACATTACACCATGTTTTCAAGATAGGATTTTAACTCGAGTAGATACTGTACGTCAGGCGGTGGTGGCTGCTGTTAGGTCTAACATTGTCATTTTAAAGTTTCGATGGTTCGTGAACTCGGAGAAACATATTCAGTTCTGCTTGTTAGGAGAGGATAAGACGTGGCAAGTCTTAATACGATCCACAGAAACACTAACTGTCCTTCCTCGTATTTTCAAAGTGTAAGCGTTCTCCGACCTGCTTAAAGTCTCGAAGAGTCTTTCGTAGGGTGGAGTGAGAGGAGGTCCAACATCATCTACTAGAAGGAAATCATTTGCGGCTTTTCGTAATATTTAATCCACAACACAATTTTCTTCGCTGGCCGCTCGTTGTAAAATGGGAAGGGGAAAGAGTTCGGAAAATGAGACATAAGGCAGTAGAGAGAGTTCCATTTTCATATGCTCGATCAAACATACAGACAACCATGAAGCAATGCACTAAACTTAAAATTAAAAACTCTCTAAAAAATCTTTAACAGTTTGTATTGTATTATTTAAATATTGCAATCGGAGACAAACACATACACATAGTTATTATCTTTTCATATTTCAAGTGCTGAGTAGTTAAAAAACACTTCTTTTGTCCAATTTGTGAAATTGTTGTCTAAAGATATTTTAATAATTGATCTAGCATAACACGTAATAACTACAGTTGTTTATTTAGGAATATTTTATATTCAAGACTAAACAACCATAATTACTTACAAACACTCATAATTACAAAGGGAAGAATTCAGTGGTTCAAAATAATATGGTATTATATTAAACATAAATGTTTACAATATATTAATTTGGAGTTATCAACAATTTTGTCATTGCCCCAGTTTGCATAAATTATGCATAGCAATGATTTAACAGTGTTCATTAGCGCTTACCTGTTTGATGACGGGGTGCAATTTGATTTCAAAATATTTGCGAAGACCTTGGGAAGTTTGTAACTTTGTAACTACACAGTATTCACGCTTTTTTCCAAAGTCAAAGACAGAGCATCAATAGCCTACAAATCCGATATAATTTATAAAATTAACTAGCTTTATAACCCGGCGTTGGCCAGGGGAGTAATAAAAAGTGATATTTAACATATGATTTTGAGTAGACATATTGCCAATGATAGATAGAAGCATGCGCATAATTAAATGAACACAATTGAATTTTTGGTATAAATGATTGCATTTCGCCATCATGTTAGATATTTACATACGCAATATTATTTAATATTATTTTTGTTTTCAAATGTAATTACTTATTCCGAAATCGTGAGATGCGGTCTGGTGAATTGTAACTTGTAGAAAATCAATGTCTTTATCGTGCCAACGTTTCGATCTTTATTGAGATGATCTTCAGGGACTTCCTACCCCACCTCTTCAAAATCCAATGTATGTAAACAGAAAAAGCAATATCTCACTGATACTCTCAATACGCCACGCTTTGTGGGACTATAAGTGAGACTATAATAATAATATACTTTATTGCAAAAAAAAAAAAAAGAAAAGTTACATAATATATAATTTATAGTAAAATTACGGCATGGAGGGCCCGTCTCCTGAATCTTACTTTGATTGATTATAAAAAATATATTTTTTCCAATGTATAAATGCATTTTTTCTCACATCCTACATGTATCTGTTAAATTTAAACAATGTTTATAAATCCCAGGCCCTGAAAATGATCTCAATAAAGAACGAAACGTTGGGACGATAAAGAAAATGTCTTTCTGAAACCTACATCGCACCAGACCGCATTTCACGATTTCTGAATAACCATCGACTAACGGTCATTAATTGTAATTACTGTTAAATTCATAGCAACGCTTTTTGTGCTGGAAGAAGACACTGTTCCGCAATTGGCAGCAATACTCCTTAAGCTCCTACCGAACCTGCATTCCTCCACGTTGACGTCCTGAATTATTATTATTATTATTATTATTATTAGTTTTTAAGGGCGTTTTAACGGCTAAGGTT
>CM077103.1:28648551-28668359 GCA_039619505.1 Cimex hemipterus | reverse complement strand
ATATATATATATATATATATATATATATATATGTATTTTATAGTTGACAGAGTTCGCGATATACACACGACAGTCTTTGTAATGTTCTCATAAGCGGGTTGCTCTAATCGGTATAAGTGGCTTGAGAAAAGGGTTGCGGTTGTTGGGGGTTGAAACGGTTGCTGTCTATCCTCGCCAAACAAAGATCCGTCCTCCGGGTTACTGCCCGAAAGTGGCCCGCGAACAAAGTTTGTCACACCACAATTCAATCCAACTTTAAACCGGGTGTGTTTAAATTTCGACGGATTGCTCTTAACAACAGGACCATCCCTGCTTGGAATTATTGCCTGGAAATGTTGCCGCTATTATTTCCAGAGGCATCGCCTCTCAGCCGAGGATTTAGCATTTGAAAGTGCCAACGATTCGTTTTGCGTATTGAATTTTATTTTGAACTACAACTCACGTACGTCTCTTTTTGAAAGTTCAGTGGTGTTATAAACAAGACAGAAAAAGCCCTGTTGCCAACGTGAGCCGAAATAAGTCACCAGCTACCATGGCATTTTTAAATGCACCGCCCATAAAAAAACCGACCACCTAGTTTTTGCAATCAACACTGGTCAAATTTAAAATGCATATTTTTTCAGCCTTTTTAGTCACAGAGCTGCGCATGGTCTTATTTTTTTAGAAAGTTTTACGCCGAACATAATGGCTTTTTAAATGGTTTCCTAGCTTCAGTCATTCATATGTAAATTGAACTGGGAATTTTTATCTTTTACACTTTCCACGAAAACTTTAAATTATGCTGGTGAGCCAGGACCGTCCTGGAGTGGCTCCCTGGAGCGATCGATAGAAAATATTAGTAAGATTTTAATTGGTCACCTTCCACTTTGCCCGATTTCTCAACCGTTTTCATGTTTTTGAGCAAGAAACGTGGTTTTTTACGTGCTCATGGAAAATATAATTACTCAAATTTTGTTTTACCAACTTTAACAAATCACGGCTGATTTTGAGAGTGCGGAAGGGATTTTTTTTAAACTTTTAGAACTACACTATTGTAAAAGCCATCTTTCTCAATTTTGAATGTAAAATTTATACTATGGTGTAAAGAATTAATCACTTGGAGGAATTATTTTAGACCCTCTAATGTTCCAGACCATTACAACTACCAGATCACTTTCACTGTTATCACTATCACTTCCTAGAAGATCTCGCGGCCACTGTCTCTTCAGTCGGCGAAGGGGGTTTGAGGGGATTCGTCGGGATGCGAGGTTTCTGATGTGTTGATTTACGTAAGTTGGGAGGTTTTTGTGAAAATTACGGTAACGGAAACGTATGTCATCTTGTACGAAAGGAATATGTAAATCTGTATGTTTCGTTCGAAACTTAAAATGGAACATCCAGTATTTATTACAGTATTATAAACTGGGCGGTTTGAATACGGTGGATATTGGAATGTTTGGCTGAACCCCACACGTCCAGTCCGTAAGTCCAAATCGGTTTAATTATGGTGTTGTAAAGCAGTCTTTTATTTTTGAGAGGTAAATTCGAGTGTTTGTCAAGAAGTCGTGGAAGAATTCTAAATCGTATCATAACCTCCTAACGTTTGTCGATGTACAATCCGAGGTACCGCTCCTTGTTCGCAGTTGGGAGGGGAGTGTAGTTTAAGAAAACAGGAGGAGAGATCTTTTTACGAAGAGTGAAGGTAATGTAGGTGGATTTTTCCGTGTTAAATTTTATCCTTTTCTTTTTACAGCAAGACTCTAGTAGTGTGACGTGTTGTTGGTGGTTTCGAGTAGAAATGACAAGGTCGGGGTTGCTAGAGAGAATTGCCGTATCGTCTGCAAATGTGAATGTGGTGGTTTCGGGATGAGTTGGCATGTCAGCTGTGAAAACCTGGTACAGTGCAGGGGCCAGAACGCTACTCTGGGGAACACCAGCATGGATAGGAAAATATGAAGAGAGGGAATGGCCTTCACTGACTTAGAAGGATCGGTCAGTGAGGTAACTGTGCAGTACGAGGTAATAGGTAGATGGAAGGATGTCCTTGAGCATGAGCAGCAGGCCCGGGTGCCAAACTCGATCAAAAACTTGGCTTACGTCAAGGAAGGTCCCGGAACAGTACTGTCCCATCTCAAGGGAGGACGAAATAACGTCTACCACGCGGTGACACTGATGGAAAGTTGAGTGGCGGTTGCGAAAACCAAATTATGGGCTGAGATTATGTTTTGAGAATTTAGAATCGGAAGAATTCTTTTAAGTAGGAGTTTTTCTAGAACTTTACACAACGTAAGTAGTAAACGTATTGGCCTGTATGAAGTAGTATAATGTGTGGTTTAGGGAATATTAGAATATACGAGTGCATCCAATCTATAGAGAAGTAGGTTGTACGAAGAACATAATTAAATAGATATGTAATGAATATGATGGCCTTTTTGGGAAGGTGTTGGAGAATTTTTGGAGTAATAAGATCAAAACCTGGGGTTTTCTGGGATTTTAGGTGTTGTATGGTAGAATGAACGTCAGAAGGGGAAAAAGCTTTTGGAGGGAGGGATAATGAAATCAAAGTAAATATTCGTTGATAAGTTCTGAATAAGTATGGTCTATTATGTTGACGTGTGGGGTGAACACTGTGTTCAGGTAAGAGGCAAAAGCATTCGCTTTTTCCTCATCTGACTAGGACCAACTGCCATCGACTTGGCGAAGAGTTTTCTGTTATGTTAAATGATATGTTAAAAATATCGTTTACGTTTAAAAAAAATGGATTAAATGGATTAAATTAATTTATTGCTTGATTTGAAAAGGTAATTTTTCAAAATATTTCCCAACAAACTGGACATAATGGAGAAGGCATTGGTGACCCTTTCATTTATTATTTATAATATACAATAATTAGATAGTATGTACATATTTAAGAGGTCTATTATATCATATTTTTTTACAAATTCGTTAATAGAATTCTCCGTATGTTTTTGTTTGATAAGTTTTGTACATTACTTAACTAATCTAATCCTTATTTGTGAATAAATTCGTAAGACCAATTTTGCGTACGCAAAACGTTTAACGTAAACACCAAGTCAATAAAACACAGTTGTTAAGTATATTGTTGTTCTTTTATTCTTTTAACAAAGAATCGCTAGTGCGGAATGTAAGTTTGAAATTGGTGTGAGTTGTAATTATTTTTATCAATTGTAATCATGAGTTTTCGGCATACCGAATTATAAAAGGGCTTCTTATAGGTTTGTTTTCCTTGTAAACTTCGACCGTGTCGTACAACATTGGTATTAGTTTTTGGACAACTATTTGGTCATTCGAAACTAAAAAAGTCATTATTTTTGATGGCTGTTTGAAATAAAGCTTTTAAGTTTAAAGTGAGGTCATTTTTTATTCTTTACAATCGTTATTGACAGAAAAACTGTAATCTAAATTCTGATCACTCAGCAATTATTCTGTTAGGTGAAAGGATAATAAAAAAAAACAACGCAAGCCGACACTAGTTAATTTAACTGCTGGAGTAGTTTTGCCTTAGATGGATGTAAAAACAGTCCTTAATGTACTTCTAAAAACGGAAGAACAATTAGGTAATGAAGTAGAATGTTCACCTCAATGATTCAGAGTACAACATAAAAAAACTGGCTTGAACAACCCCAAGGATATTAAAGAGCTAGTAAATTAGAAAAGCAAGTCTGTGAGAAGATGGCACAATCAATAGAACTTGCAGACAAAAATATGATCCAAAAACGTAAACGAAAGCAAACGAAAATTACATGGCGATTCAAACGAAAGCTAACACCAGGCGAAGGGTCTGACTACTCGCTATAGAAGGCCATAAGAAAAATTGAAATACCAATCGCTCAAATTCCTCCATCAACAAAAAGAGGATGTTTGCCAAATCTTCTTGAAATCTTCCAACGAAATGAAAACCAAAATGGCAGCTTACATAAAGTGACAACCACTCCAAAAGAAGAAAATATAAAGCCGGGAACACACTTACCCGATGCCCATTCTACCTTTTGGGAAAAAAAATATTTAAAATAAGTATGTTGTAATGTAAAGACAATATAGCACGCGGAATAAAAATATGAGAGTCAGGTTCTTTTTATCTTCGACTGTACTCGTTGCTACCCGACGAAAATCTGTACAGTGGGGATCGCACGGCGTAGAGTAGGTTAGCGTTGCGTCGCATCGGGCAGATGTGCACAGGGCTAATACAGCCTTGTGGAAAATTAAACTTTGGATTTGCGTCGGGTAGCATCGTATGACGTTGCATCGGGTAGGTGTGTTCTCGGCTTAAACCTAGCTACTCATAAAGGAGAAGCACAAGAAATTAAATATTTACTTTCAAAAAGCACTCCAGGATATGACCTTATCACTGGAGAAATATTAAAAAATTACCCTAAAACGTGTTAACCTAACATACCTTTTTAATGCTGCAATTAGAATGAAGTATGTTCCCAGCATGTGGCAATTCACGGAAGTCATTATGATAAAAAAAGAAACTGGCGAACGAGGTCAAATCATACGGACCAATAATCGCTAGGACCAACAGTGTGTACTAGTAAAAACAATAACACCCATTTTAGAAAAAAAGAAAATCATCCCTGACCACCGATTTTGATTCTGAACAAGACATCCAACAATAGGTCAAATTCACCGAGTAAAATAAGTAAAAGAAAGAAGCTCTGGAAGAAAAACAAATTTGTTCTGCTATCTTCCTTGCTGTCTCACAAGCTGTTGACAAGGTCTGGCAAGAAGGAATCGTCAATAAACTGAAAGTGATGCTACTAGTCGATATTATCAGTTCCTACCTAACTGACGGACTGTTTGGAGTCAAACAAGATCGATATTCAAAATTAAAAACAATAAATGCAGAAGTGCCACGAGGTTATTAGGTTCACTTCTTTACTTGTTGTACACCAGTGTTTTTTCGAAAATAGATAGAGCCAAAATGGCAACGTTTTCAGATGGCACAGCGGTGATATCTGTAGGACCGACTATCAACCATTTTACCAAAATCATACAAAATGCTTGTAATAAACTAAATGAATGGACAAAAAATGGGAAATCAATCCAACACGATGAAATCTATCTATACAAACAAGTAGACCGTGCTCCGTCGATACAGCTAAATATTTGGGAATGACTTTAGATGCCAAGCTGAGATGTAAAGTGTTCGTGAAGGAAAGGAGAACGGAAATAGGTTTAAGGTATAGGCTTTACAGGATAGATCTTCGTTGATAGGACGTGGCTCCAACCGACAAAATAAACTATTATGATACAAACAAGTCCTAAAGTTGAGATAAAAGGCAAAAAAGAGCGAAAAATTCAAAGGTTGGGTTGAGATGGGAAGTTAATGTCCGAGAGGATGGAAGACACGATAGCACAAGTGAGCTGCTGAAGCAGCCGCGTGTTGAGCAGAAGGTCGTGTGTTCAAATCCCGCTTGTGAGACTAGTTTTTTAATTTCAACCAATACCTTACATAAAGATTAACTAATTTGGGGTTAGGTTTAATTTCAAACATTGGAAACTGAACTTTTAAGAGTACTGACCGATTTTAAGTGAGTGGAGGTAGTGTTATTGTGTGGGTTTTCAGCCTGACGCTGAAAGTTTCGATTGGACGGTAGGCCTGCGGTAGCGGTTGTGGACAGACTGACGGGAGAAAAGAGAGGATTATTAACGGACACAATTGAATGTCCTCTCCTTTTAACAGTAGGGATCGTGAAGCATTCAACTCACGTAGAACTTTGTCTCGAACAAGAAAACAAAACTTCTTTCAAAACAAAACTTTCTTCAAATTGCAAAAAAAAAACAGTATTTCACGCATTAATTTCTGTTTTCAAAGAAAGTGATTGAATATATGTGGGTATTGAAATAGTACAAAAATTCAATAATCAAGGTTGAATTTGGGCGTAGGCGGTCTCAACGGTATTGACATCAACCGTACATCATTTCTCGTACGGTAAAGCCGGGACCACACTATTATATCAAGACAAACCCCATATGAATTCAGTAGACCATCTAATGTGTGGTGTTTAGTGACGGTTAGCCAATGATTGATCCGGGCACACACTACCCCGATGCAACGCTATCCGATCCTACCTGATGCTACCCGACACCTTGCTACGTTTTTGTAGTGTTTGCAAATCTATGCGACGTCAAGCGCACATTCACATTGCGAGTATCACAAATGAGTATCACAATCGCAACGCCTCTTTTGTTCTTAATGCATCATTTTCAGCAAACCATGTAATATATTGTTATTTAAATTTTACGAGCCCAAACATGTAATAATTTGTTTTTTAAATTTAATTGTTTTAAATAAAGTTATTCCGGTGATAACTTTTCTGCCTAACCATCATAATTAAATAATATTTATAAAATCTCATGAATTTTTGATCTCGTTTAATTTGGTTCATATTAGAAGAATGCTGTAATTAATATAACCTATTTTAAAAAAATACTTACTTGAAGTTTGTAATAAACTACAAAACATATGAATGTCTTCTTCTTTCACTACTCCACGAAAAAGGCGTAATTTTTATAAGCAATACCATGAAAAAAACTTTTAGTTAAATTTTATGAGCAAAACCGTGTAATAAATTATTGTTTCTTAAATTCAATATACTAAAAAATTTCATTCCGGTGTTTTGATCAATTTAGTATTGAACTATTAAATTAAAAAAAAAAAAAAAAAAAAAAAAACTAAAAAAAAAATTGAGCTCGGTTAATTTGGTTTTTTAATTTATGTAACGACAATAATAATGTAGTTTAAATAAAAATATGAGTGTCCGGTTCTTTTGTCTTCGACCGTACTCGATGCTACCCGACGAAAAACTGGGCAGCGGGGATCGCAGAGTGTAGAGTAGGGTAGCGTCGCGTGTCATCGGTCAGTGCGCACTGGATAACTTTATGGAAAAGGTTAAAGGTCCCTGGTTCGAATCCAAAAACACCGGCTACCCGAGGGTTCGTATAACCGGGTAGTTGAAATACCCTTGTAAAAAAATTAAATCAGTGTGTTTTCATCAAGAATTTCTAGGATCCTACAAAAATGAACCATAGGTCATGATGAAATCCTACAATACTTTTTAATTAAAGTCCAAGACGTGTGAGAAATACAAATTTGGCAATGGTTGAAAAAAGCCGAACCCCACTCTCCTTACACTTTTGTTAAGCGATACAGACCGTGCTCTTTTATCTTGGCGAAAAGTTCGTAATTAGATTAAAAAAACTTTTTTCAAGTTAAAAAAAAGTCCCTCGGAAAAAAAGCTTACGGCCAATTAATGTAATAACAAATAACATCGGCATAGCTTTTTCTTTCAAATTACACTCCGGTCCCAATTAAAGATTTATTTTTAACAATGCTTAGTAAGAAAATCCGATAGTCAGCTTAAGCTTTATTTTTGGCCCTAGATGAAAATTTTTCCATAAGCTAATTGAAAAAGAAAGCGGTGAAACTTCACGTTTCGGACACGCCCTATTTTAAAATATGTTCATATTTCAGAAGTACGAGTAGAGAACCGTTTAGAGATGTAATGATTGTTCATTTCAATTATAATTCTTCTACGACTGAAGAGGCTGGTACACTGGTTTAATACCCACTCAGCCAAGAATAATTCACCCTTATTCAACCTACCCTCAGAGAACGCTGTAATAAAACACCTCGCTCTTTTTTCCTCTTTCCACGAAAGAAGAGTGCGCGAAAGCCGAGCTAAGAAAAAAATATAATTTACATCTGAAATGAGCTGCTACCACTTTGCAATTATTTAAACCAATGATTTATATGGTAAAATCGCAATGGAATTTTATTTCCCGAACTTTAAATACTCTAATGAAAGGGAAAAAAGAAAATCGTTTCAAAAAAATATTTTCGCTCAATTTAAAACTTTATCTTTATAAACGGATGCTACATTAGAATAATCAAAATAACGTTTGCAATGTTTTGCAGTAACGAGCTCTCATCGTAACTGCCTACAGATTCATATTTAAACTCGTTGTGAAATAAACAAACATTCTTTAGTAAAAACAGTGAAACATTTTTGTTAAATTATTTGCCGTCTTTAAATAGGTGTTGATTGAGTTCAAAAAGTCAGCGCCACGAGCGGGATTCGAACCCACGACCCTCGGCTAAATATACTACCAGCTGCTTTTAATTTTCCTTCCTTTTCCCAATTTTTCAAAAAAGGTGGGGTTGTGATGGGAATTTGGTGTCCGAGTGGATCTAAGTAGGAGAGTGTTTAGCCGATGGTCGTAGGTTCGAATCCCGCTCGTGACGCTATTTTTTATCTCAACCACTACCTCGCTTAAAGACTAATTAATTTAAAAGATTTTAGGTGATCAATCAGACCATGAAACCAAATCGTTTATTAACTCTGCCTACTTAATTATAGTATAGCTCGCGATGTTCGGCTTTGAGAGATCAATTTTAACGAATTCTGTTGGCACAATTTTATAATTAAGTATAACTTTTTTATATTTATATTGGGAATACATTAAATTTAAGACAATAGCATAACTGCATGAATCATGTCCTCTTGTGAGATAAAAAATGCAGGATGAACTCTTCAGAGCAGTAAAATTTCTTCAGGAAACGATTTCAGGTTTTAATCTTCGAGACGGTGAACATTGTTAACGTTTAATTTCACTTTGTAACCTCGTTCTTTTTTGTCATATTCAATCTTGTATAAAGAGTTTCTTTTGTTCATTTTGTATGACTTTCATTATTTAAAAAAAATAAAAGTTCAATATTTTAAGAACATTTTTTAACCGTTTGTAACAAGGGAATCAATTTTTTAGGTTAAATCTAAATTTATTACTAGCGACAACTGTCCTTTGAGAAATGTTTAATTCTAATTAGCAGTCTTTTTGTAAGCGACACGTCTGTCAGTACTTAAAGAAACAAAAACATCTTTAAATTGTAGACTAAGAATTTGGTAAATTAAAAAGCTAAAAAAATTCATGAAAGTTGAAGTAAAATATCCTGAATACTGATAATCAGACTATGGACAATATGTAAATTTTGGTCGTATATAATATATAACCTCCTATAAAGGAAAATACGATAGAAAATGAAGAAGGAAAAAACACATCACTACACAATTTATGCATTTAACATAATAAGATTTACACGAAAATGCGCACTTGTGAACCGAACTTTGTAGTCAAAGATTGGATTTCTGCTTTGGCAAATTAGCAATTTCCTTTCGGCAACCCGCCTCACTCTGAACAGAAATGGTCTATTTCCTAAAACCAATCTGATTATCCTTGAGTCGCATTATACAGTGCTCGGTAGGGTAGTTTTATTTTGAAATTGATTAGCTTAAAATTGTGTTATTTAAAGTATTAAGGACAACATATCAAAATTAAACTGAAAGTTCTGGTAAATCTTTCTTTTAGCTATGTTTGACTATGAACGAAAGAATTGCTAATTGTATCTCAGGCACCCATATAATAAAAAAATAAAAAAAAATATTATACTATTTAAACAACTGTTAACCAAAATAATTCTAACAAAATTTGCAAATTTTGTATTTACTATTAAAAACCTAACAATGATATAAAGGAAACGTATATACTACGATGGACGAAGGGTGCCCCTGGGGAGGGTTGAAGAGGGAATTCCTGGCTTCTCTTTAAGAAGGAAACTTTGTTTTGTGTATTATTCACTTTTGAACTTTCTTGTCTAGATTTTTATATTTATTATGTTTTTCTCGGGAGGATTGGAAACCCAGCCGTTTAGTCTTTCCCGTCCTCCCAACTCAAATAAAAACGGAAGTGACTACCCTAACCGGTTCGCGTTATTTACGCTCTGAATACAGCAGAACCTTTGCCAACTCTGAATTATGAAATGTTCCTTCTGGAAAATTCAACGGTTCGGGGGAAACAAAATCCTTCTAAAGCGGGTAAATGTACAATTAATTGTCAGCTGGGCCTGTTTCGCCAACGAATGTGTCCATTGTCCGAGGTGGTGTAAAATAATTTTCAATTGTGGAAACTCTCAATTTCACCAGTTACCGACAGAGGAACCAGACAGAGATGAAGAAGTTATTGTCCAACTGCTCTCAATAACGTTTTCTTTATGACAAAACTATTTTTACCATTTTTAGATTAACAATGGAGCAAACGATAACAAAAACTATAACATGGTCATTTATGAAACGTTTACTCAAAATAGTCGAAATAATTCTAAAAGATAAGAAATAAATATTGAAAAGGATAATAAATAATACTTGAGATAAAACCAGTAAGCCGTTGGGAAGGTGGATAATAAAAATACAAGACGGCAGGTTGAGGCCTGGCAATATTATTCGAATGCCCGCTCACGGAGTGCTCTCGTACTCGGGTAGATGGAGGTTGATTGAAAAATTCCAGAATGTTATACATCTAAAACTATTCCAAACTTATGGCCTGGAATGATACAACGGTGCGTAAAACCCTCTCGTGTGAGCCGACACGTCATGGAAAATACAATTTAAGGTTGACCTGGAAGAACTTGATAATTGCGTATAAATGTGAAATACTTTAGAATTGAATAAATAGTTAAATGTTATTGTAATAGGATTACTTCTTAATAGAAAAAATTCTGCTAAATGTACAATTTTTCACTGTGCTAAACGAAAATCCTGTATGTCTTCGTTATTATTTTTTTTTTTTTTTTGGTTAGGTATTTATTACGAAATTACTAAAGTAAATTAGAGTACAAATGCTTGATTGAACATTCGCCCTTGCATAAAAATGACGAATGATGGAGTGAGTATGATGTTCAATCCTTTTTAGAAAGGTAGTTCCTATACGCAGTAAGTTGATTTGCTCATCATCAGGTTGCCAGAGTTCTACATCCACATTCTCAAATTCTCTACTTGAATTGCATGAATCGGCGGGCTCGCTTTTGCCGCGAGAAGTCTTTCAAGCTGATGATGGGCTAACAGCTCGAAATCGGGATCGTTGCATTGTGAGGTTTATTGAATTGTTTGGAATGGATCTTTTCCTCAGTGATCAAAGGGAGCTTTTTTTAAAGAAATTAAGATGGTCTTTGAATAAAAAATAAAATAAAAATACGTATAATGAAAAGAATACGCACCAACACGTGGTTAAATTCTATCAAACTGGTGTTTCTTATGTAATTTTATTGCCATAAAACTTCAATCAAATGTAAATATAAATAAAACCAAATAAAAGTACCTTGCAAAATGGATATTTACATAAACAAAATTAAAATCAAAATACCTTCACAAAAAAAATCTTCCAGCGGTGAAGCGATTAAATTTACGTACAATAAATATGACATTGTATGAACAATTAAATTGGGTACTACAAAAAAAAAGAAAAAGAAAAAAACAGTATGAACTGAAATTATCGCAATAATCGTCGATCAGGTTTTTTACAATTCGAACTTCTTTCCGTTCTTTCCGAGAGCTCTCTGCGAAAAGAAGGAACCTTCTTTGCGCCGATCCGTCTGAACCCAGCTCTCCACTCGGTCGATGTTTTCCTTCTCGCTAGTGGACAGCAATCGCGGGTATTTCAAAAACGATCGTCACACTCCCAAGGCATAATAAAGAAAAAGGAAAAAAGAAAGTTCTTGAAGTACAAAATGTTGATGACGTCGTAGGACTTCCAGGTGTTTCTAGAATTTGGTCGACTGAAGAACCTCTGTGGTTAGAAGAACGTTGACTTGATGAGTTGCGTCCCAATATCGTGTCTCAAATTCACATGGTGAGCGTCTTGGCGAAGAATTGAAGTTGAAGAGATGTCAAAGAAAACATGAATGTTATAGCTCCTATCGTCTAGCAGATGTGGCCCTCCTTCAGGATGTAGTAATGGAACAAGGATGACGATAGCATAAACAACTTACTCAGACTTGGAACTATCTTTTTAAAAAGGATTCGTCTTTGCTTTTTCAATTATGTACTTTACGCTTTGTTCTTTTATTGAATCGAGGCAAAAAGGGCACATAATTCAAATAGATACATACCATCTTTTTTTTAATCGGAAAGCGAAAATCATTTCTCATCCATCGTAAAGAAATTAAACTTTAGAATAGACGCAGTATAGAACTAACTTGGACAACGGAGGATACACAAAGGACTCCTCCAATATTGTCAAATGATCCTTTATTTATTTACATTCTGTCTTAACGCTTTTTTTTTTTTTTTTTTTAATTTTGAATATAGTTGTTTGTAAGAATTTGGTGGAGGGAAGACCAACACTTTAACATACAGAGATATCTCAAAGAAGGTGCATTTTGGACAGCTTGTTCGACGCTATTGCTCACTAAACTAAAAAGCTAATTTTTAATAAACATATTTTCCCTAATAAAAATAATAATAACACATTAAAACAACAATGATTTTTGTATGGTAGGGAATAGAATGATGGTGATGGAAATCTAGGAAGTAAGGGTTTTGCGTTCCTCAAGCAACGGGGCATTCTGGCTTCTTGTGCTTTTTCGAGTTCCTTGGTTCAGTCAACCGACTCGCTCTTCTGTTAAAAAGCACTAGGTGTGTCGTTACTACAATTCCTTTCTTTGGGCTTTCTTTCTAACTCAAGTTATATCTTCACAGAGCAGCTGCAACCCCTTAAAGATAATAAGGGTGACTGTATTTTTCGTCTTCATTGCATAACCTACGATAGATACCTATATTATGTAGATGTTTTGTCAGATGTTTTATCACCACTCACCGACTTTTACTATAGCATGAGTTTTCACATGAGCGTGCTTTTATCATAAACTTACTGTGTCTAGCATCACTATAGTTTATCCATTTCAACTTGTGTCTTTGTTTGGATCCATTCTGAGTAATTGTTTCTGCTTGATAGAGCTTTTTCTCGCTTATCCTTGTATGATTATTTCCAACGGAGGTAGGTTTAGCAGTGTTTCCAACCTAATTGACGGGGTTGTTTACATTGCCTGTGTGATACATAGGTATGCCGGCTAATGTCTTGGAAGCCTGTTTTTCCTGAGTTGAGTCTTAAAAATAATGTGGAAAGTTTCAGTTTATTGCATTTTACATTTAGTTAGAGGATCTTAGAGGATTCTGCCATCGATATTTCAGTAAGAAGACACTGGGAGGCTCTGATGTTTTAGTTATTTAAATGATAAATGTTTGGCAACACTTTTAAACATTTGTTCTACAGCTGCCTGGTCCTAAGAAAGCTAATCGACTACGATTTTTGTTCAATTCTTATAAAAAGTAATGTTAAAAAAAGTATGAAGATTATTTTGTAAGTGGCAAATAAAAGAATAAAGTTTACTTTAGTTAAAGTTTTCCGTTTACTTCTGGAAGGAATAAACATTAATTTAACCAACTTCCGACATAGCATTTACAGTTTAAGCCACATCGTACCACTTAAGACTCAATGCTTATTAAATAAACTATTATTATTGAAATTAGATTTTAAGGGTCGTGAGAATCACCTACTTTGAAGTTGTTGACAGTTTGGAGATAGACCTCGATTGTTCAAAGTTGGGATGCCCCGGACTAACACCAATTAGGCCATTTCAGTATTTAACCGATGCAAATTATAGCAAAGCATTTATTCTCTATATTACAATAGTTACTATATTATTACCTAATCTAGAATCATCGTTTTAGTAAGGTGAGAGCGTTACCAAGTACACAATATGAGCTGCACAACTAAGCTAACTAATTCCTGCCAAACACGGTTGCTTTTAAATAGGTTGCAGGGATTAGGGGGTAAATATAATTGTACTTTAGTGATAAGGTCAGATAACAATATACTTAAACTGAACTTACCAAAGATATGTGTAGTGTTTAGTGACAGTTAATTAATGATGATTTGAAGATATTTAGATGCGGTCTGGTGTGACGTACGTTTTAGAAAAACATTTTCTTTATTGTGCCAACGTTTCGATCTTTATTGAGCATCCTCAGTACTCAAAGTTTTTGCTTTTTTGTAGATGTGTCCTCCTTATGTGACGTGTGGAGAGTGCTCACTCGACACCCAAGAATGATTTTCTGTGTAGAGATAAGTGGGCACTCTCAACTCGACGCATAAGGAGGACACATGTACACATAAACAAAAACTTTGATCCTTGAAGATTTTCTCAATAAAGATCGAAACGTTGGCATGATAGAGAAAATATTTTTGTAAACCGTACTCCACATCAGTTGGCGGTAGCCGAGTGGTTAAGGCGTCAGACTCTCGCCTAGTAGACCCCGCGGTCGTGGGTTCGATCCCCACCGTCGCCTCTAGAATTTTTCTGACGCCTAAGGGGACCGGTGGCCGCAATTAAAAGAAATTGACACGGCACTCATCAATGGATGGGGCTGGATCGTATCTCGGCGACCCTGAGTCTGTTCCCAACCCCCTTCAAATATGAGTTTCTTCGATAGATGAACAGTGGTACAACGGGGGCTCAAGTTCACTTTGTGTTGTGAGCCTTCCCCCAAAAGTGGAGCCAGGGTTATTGTACAATAAGCTGAACAGCTGCTGTGCTCAGGAGGGAACTCCTCCAGTCCCTCGTATCCATCCATCCACCATCCACCACCACTCCACGTCAGACCGCATATCACGATTAATAATAATAATTGCTAAAGATATATATAAACCATTTAAAAACCTAACCATCGGTGGATAATTATTTTTTCCGTCTCAGTTTTTCCCATTTTTGGGATTTTCATTTTATCTCCTTCCCACTGTTTCTCAAGTCTTATCTACCTTTTATTTCAGTCTTACTTATATTCCTAATTATATTGTGTAGTCAGACAGTCGATAGTACAAGGTAGAATGACTGTTTAAAATAAGTACTGAAAATTTATTTTCATGGAATTGATTTCTCTCTCCGATGTTTACAATTGCCGTATTTACAGAGCTCATACAACATTTAATGGAAATAATCTGTCTGGACACCATTCTTGTTTACATCCTGATGACATTTTACAACTCTAAGTCTGGTAACACGCAGCGCAAAAAAGAAAAACAATTTAAAAAAAAGTGAAAAATGTTGACATTTTCATAGCGTACGATTGATCTGTTCCGCCCCACGAGGAATCCACGTCTTCCTTTTTGTCTTGTGAGAATTACATCCGATTTCCGAGGAAATATAAATCAAGTTTCAATAAAAATGGTAATACAGTACAATCCCTTCGATCTCGCCGTTTCAGTTGGATAAATAAGACAGTCCGGGTTTATATTTAACCAGGCGAGCTTGAAAGTCGTGCCAGCTGAGCCTAGTCAAAGCCCCTTTGGCGAAGGTGACTCCAAGGCCTAACTCCTTCCCCCATCGTCCTTTATACTCTATATTAGATTCCTCAACCTTTCCCCCGTGAGGCACTTCTATTTTTATCCTGTTTCTCATTATATATCTTACCTGTCAAAATGTTTAACCGAGGCTTTGTCAGCTATTAGAAAACCACCATGTAGGGGGGGGGGGAGAAATATCATAAAAATCAAGTATTTAATGCTTCTTTTAAATATAAAATAACTTCACATTTAATTTGTTCCAATTGTTTCAAACTTTGAGTCGAATTTGTTACGTATCAACGCTGCTCTAGTGGACCTACAGGGTCAAGAAAAAAAACAGAAGAGGAAGGGAGTCCTATGTGAATGCGGTACCGTGAACATTGGCCAACAATAAGGAGACATTCTCTCAAAGTACTCGTTCGGAAGAAAAGGATTTTTTCCGTTCATTAACCGAGAAAATTAATTTTGATTTGTAATTTTTTTTTTTGTAGATAAGATAAATTTTTTCTTTGTCGGTAGTTGAAAGATTTTATCCCTTTAATTTAAATGATCAAAGCATTTAGCATGAAAGAGCCACTTTTGTTGTTGTGTAATATGTTTTTATTGTGAAATTAATTAAAAAAAACAAACAAACAAAACAATGTAATATATAAAACAAATTCATTCACTAGCATCCCGTCCATGCTTTTCTCCCCTACTAGTTGAACCAAAAAAGACCTCTGAACTATATTTTATTTTATATGTATATAAAACAATTTTTAAAAATTTAAATTTAAAAATTTAAAACATATATATGTACGTAATGGGGGAAAAATGCAGTGACGGTTAGAATTAATTTTAAAAAAATAGATAAAAAGTGTAAAAATATAAATTAAAAAAGCCAATAAGAGCGATAATAAACAAATATAAAAAAATTATATACATAAATGCATGTACATAGTATGGTATATGCTGTGTATAGATGGGTAAACTTGTGTTGGATGAGATACTGTATAAAACAAAATGTTTAAAATCACTCTTCTTTTTTTTTGTCAATTTATTGCTGTCCCTGTATCGATTAACGGGGTGGGTTAATATAAATAAATAATTATTGCGTAACGTGTATTAAAAGAAAAATATATAATGTAAATATTGTGAATTTTGAAACCGATATTCACGGTACCGCATTCAGCATAGGACTCCCTTCCTCTTCTGTTTTTTTCTTGACCCCGTAGGTCCAGTGGAGCAGCGTTGATCCGTAACAATATGTTTTTTAATAAATTACGCCCGATGAGAAAGACAGTCACTAATTTGTATAATGTTTATAAAAATGAAACGTGAAAAAATAGCTGTTAAAAGTAAGCTTAATGTAGTAAACAAATAACTAATCTTTAAGTAAGGTATTAATTGAGTAAAAAAGTCAGTGTCACGAGCGGGATTCGAACCCACGACCTTCGGCTTGATACGCCTCTGCTCTACTAGTCGATCCACTCGGACACGAACTTCCTATCTCAACTCCACCTTTTGAACTTTCCTTCCTTTTTGCCATGTTTTTATCTCAACCAATACGTTACTTAAAGTTTAATTAATTCAAATGAATTTATTTAGTCAATCGGATCACGAAACCTAGGGATTCATTATGAAACAAGTATATAAAAAAAAGGTTGTTAAATTTTAATAATTGGTTAATCCATATATATTTAGCGGTCATAAATGTCCACAATAATTATTTCAATTAATTCGGCTTTTTATTTTATAATCAATAATAATACCACATCAAGTTCCCATCTTAAATTGATTTACAATTTTTATGTAACGTGTTGTTAAAATTAAAAAAAAACAATCTCCGGTTTTTCATTATCAACCCTCACGAATATATTATTATAAATCAATTTATATCATTACTTTGGTATATAATACATATAGGGCCAACTAAAAAAAACATATGGATTTTCACTTATAGTAGGTTCTAGAAGCTTCGGGAAATATATTGAACTCATGAAGAAATCATTTGAAATTTAATAAATGAGACAAGAGAAAAAGTCGTTTTTGACCATGTCAGTTGGCATTTATCTTAATAGCGTTGGACCATCCTAGAACGAGTCCTCGCCATTTATCTAAATTTTACACTGTCCTGAAAAGATTACAGCTATATTTATTGAAGAATTTACTAGACAAAGACTGAGAAAATCCTTACCGTCATTTCAAACTCATTTAAAGAGAAAATGCCAGCTTGAAAATGTTCCAGGACAAAACAGTTTCAAATGACACGTCATTTTGATACAATGTACGTAAAAATTATGCCCTTACGTTTTTTTGTTTAATAAAAACGATTTGCTGGATGGCAAACGGGCCAGCGGGGGCAAACCCCGTCAGTGTACTTCGAATAACATGCTGGAGCGGCTTTACAAAATGAAACGAAAGAGGTTATTTTATTTAAAACGTCCCGCCGCCAAAGCAATGGAAAAGTGGGTCCGTGACGTCAAAAATGCAAATTCATCCACTTTACAATGACGTCAGTACACCATAAAAACCGGAGAAAATCCCAACTCGGCAATTAACCGGACAGAGCTTGTTTTCATTTTAAAGCTTACTTTCTGGGATAATCCGGAATATCTCTTTTATAATCTATAGGTACAGCGTATATTCAGTTCTCTATTGTTAAAAAGACTGCCCTTTGTTTTAGTGAACGAAATACCGAAATATTGTGCTATTTACAATAGTTTCTACAATATTTTCGTTTTAAATTGGAGGTAAGGATGGTACTCATTGAAAATATCCAAATGCGATCTATTCTTGATCAGTTTGATTGACAAATCTCTGTGGTTTCTTCCTAGTTTATAAGCTCGCCCACCGTGGACCACACCGACGGCCATCATTTTAGGGCCGCAAGAATTAACTAAATTTTTAAACCGTTTGCTTAGTTCGATGCAACAATATATTTTACTGGGAAAAAATACGGTGTGAATATACAGTTAATACTTGCGACCCGAAACGTATGCCCATCGATATCCTTTGAATTGGTAAGAGCTGTAAGGAGTTTTAAAAGCAGTGAAAGTGTTAGACGTTTTCTGCAAGTTAAGTAGACAGAACGCGTTAGACAGATCGAGGACTGTAACATCCAGTTAGATCCTTTTATGCAACTAAAAATGTCTTCGATGTTCGGTGGTACATTATAATATTTTTGTAATTTATTACAAGTCTTTTTTCGGATGATCCTTCTTTCTTCGACACTAGGACGTAAAGTCATGACACACTTACCAGGTGCTACGCCATGCGATCCAATCTACGATTTTCCATCAGGTTGTATTACCCCCGTGCACACCTGCCCGATGCTATGCAACGCTACCCTACTCTACGCTCTGCGATCCCCACTGCCCAGTTTTTCGTCGGGTAGCATGGAGTACAGTCGAAGATAAAACCTGACACTCCTATTTTTATTCACACTACATACAATATTGTCTTGATATTAATTACAACATACTTATTTTAAATATTTTTCTTACCAAAAGGTAGTTTCGGTATCGAGTAAGCTGTTCCCGGCTTAATATCTTCTTCTTGTGGAGTAGTTGTCACTTTATGTAAGCTGCCATTTTGGTTTTCATTTAGTTTGAAGATTTCAGCAAGTTGACTGGCAAACAATTCGATTTTTTCTCTGCTGCCTCGCGCCCATGTACCCCTCTTTTTGTTAATGAAGGAATTTGAGCGATTGGTATTTCAATTTTTCTTATGGCCTTCTATAACGAGTAGTCAGACCCTTCGCCTGGTGTCAGATCTTCTAGGTAATTTATGATTGTATCGTCATATAATTTTTCTTACCTTTCGTTTACGTTTTTGGATCATATTCTTGTCTGAAAGGTCTAGTGGTTGTACCATCTTCGCCTTTTCTAATTTACTAGTTCTATAATTTCATTTGGGTAGTTGAAGCCAGTTGTTTTATGCTGTAGTCTGAAACATTGAGGTGAACACTCTACTTCATTATCTAACTATCCATTTTTTAGAAGTACACAGCGGACCATATACCATAATTGCAAATTTATTACACGCTTTTGATCATAGAATTTAATTAACAATTTATTTTCGTAGTTTTGCTCGTAAAATTACACCATTTTGTAATGTCGAATAGCATCAGAACAGGACACTCACATTATTTGTAGTTCATTTCCAACTAAGTACATGTAATTTTGACGTTATTTTAATTACAACATGTTATTTTAATCTAAACCAAATTAAACGAGAACCAAAATGAGTAGGTTTTTATAAACATTGTTTAATTTAATCGTTCGGAGTAACTTTAATTAAAACAATTACGTTTAACAAACAATTCATTAGATGATCGTGATCATAAAATTTAACTAACAATTAATGACAAGTTCACTAATTTCGTGGTCCGCTTGACTAAGTAATACAATACAATTAATTAAGGTTTTCAGTTGAGATAAAAAAAGGCCTTTGGTACGAGTGGGATTCGAACCCATGATCACCTTGCCCAAATTCAAAAGGGGGGGGGTTGAGATGGGAAGTTAGTGTCCGAGTGGGTCGAGATTACAATAGCTCAAGTGGTAGAGCAGCGACGTATCAAGCCGAAGATCGTGGGGCTCGAATCCCGCTAGTACCATTGACTTATATATATATATATATATATATATATA
>CM077103.1:28635757-28648151 GCA_039619505.1 Cimex hemipterus | reverse complement strand
AAGGGCGGGCGACCAGGACCCGAGGGGTTAAAAGCGTGGGTAGGCCCGTACCATATCCGTAACAAGTCCGGGACCTGGTCGACTCATGAGTCCGGCATAAACCTATTGGACTTATTTACAAACCCCACGATTGTGGAGCATTTTATCCTTGGTAGTGTTTTAGTTATGTCCTCTCCTTCGAAAGTGTCGAACCTTTCTCTGGCATACCTATCGCATTAAGGTAGGTAGCGACACCGTTTCTTCTTTCGTTTGGCAGAAGCGGCAGAAGGGGTCTGGTAGGGTGCCCATTATGAAGAGGTGTCTTCCCAAGGAGCAATGGCCCGTTAGGATACCTATCAGCCTCCTATTTCCCCTCTTAGGGGTGGAGAGTAACCTTTTCGCTTCCTCAGGTTTGATTTCCTTTAGAAACTCATTCGATTGCCTGCATCCTTTTTTATCTCAACTATAAACCTTAGTTAATTGTTAAGGTTTTGTTCAAAACATTGCATCAAGAACAAAAGATGCTTTGCGATTGTGATAGTGATTATTGTGATAAAAGCTGTGGACTGTACGCGACGTGTGCTTTCGTTTGTTAGATGTGCACACCCCACCAAAACGTGGCAAAGCATCCGGTAGCGTCGCATGGCGTAGCATCCTGGCTTAAGGCGAAACCCAGGGACTGTAACTCTTATAAATCAAGTCTTGTTGAAGTAGGTTGCGCGTAATATGCTGCAAACCTATGGAGTTTTAAGAATAAGATGGTTGTTGGTTAATGAAATGTATGTTGATTATTATTGTAAATCTTTATTATTGTTAGTATGTAGTGACAGGAGTGGAAACAAAGGCAGTAGAGGATCTTCTCAACCGCAAGGCTCTGCCTGTGGTACGAAGTGCCCAATCATCCAGGAATCCTGTGAGCCACGTTGCTGACTAGCAACAACCCTGTAATACTGATGATTCGACTAGATACAATATACATTCAAGAGATAAAAGTGCCTCCGCCCAAGGGGAAAATCATGGATATGGTGGACCTCTCTAAAGTATCTGATCTACGCAAGCAGAGGAAACACCAACACATCTGCTAACAAACTGCGGAGCGACATTAGCCCGCAGGAGGAAGTGTTTTGGGACGTACAATGTGACCATAGAAGAGCTTCAACCAATAAAACCGGGCCTATTAATCAAATTCCTTGATGAAATAGGACTCACCGATGTGCTTTAAGCAGAGAACGGGGGATACAATATCTCTTAAAGGGCGCAGTATACACACCCTGATATATCATTATCATCATCTGATCTACGTACAATTCTCCTCATCCTCTTTGAAGATGGAGGCTTCAGGATTTACAATAACATCATAACATGTATGGATGTTGATCAATTCAAGCACAATTTTGAACAGGAATTTTATTTTGAAATTTTTTCGCCTATTTCGTCGTTTGTTGGGACATCGGGGGATTTTTTCTTTACTTGCGTTTTTAGAATTTCTTTCTTGCCGATAGAAGCTCGTTTATTTGTTATGGTGTCATTTTTTCATGTTTCTGTTTCATTTTTTTGTGTCTACTGTATTTAGCGCGGCATCCTAGATATCATTATTTTCTGGTTTTAGTGCTGACTTTACTGGGGTATGTGGTGCTGTGGTCTCATAACAATTGGTCTCTGTTCAGAGTGAATGTATAATCCCGTTTTTTGTATCAAGTCGTTTCGAGAAATAAGGTGATTGGCATATTTTGAAATATGCAAATGGTTATTGACCAAGTGGGTGAATTTAATTTTATATTTATGGTGCACTGAGTAGAAAATGTCACTTTATTTCCCGGTTTTAAAGTTACCTGTTTAGTTGAGTAACGTGATCTGGTATGAAGCCATGTAGGTGACAAAAAACCAACTTGTTTTTGTAGGCTTAGGCTCTATTTGACGTCTTCTTCAGGACTCTATTTAACTACAATCAGTGTTACGATGTGTTGTGTTATATACTACATATATAATCATAATGAAAAATCAATATACATCAAAAATTGTTTAAAAAACGTGTGTAGTGATTAGTGACCGTTAATTGATAATTATTTAAGTATCGTGAGATGCGGTCTGGTTGATGTAATTATCAGAAAAACATTTTCTTTATCGTGCCAACGTTTCGATCTTTTATTGAGATCATCTTCAGGGCCTGGGATTTACAAACATTGTTTACATTTAAAAAATACTTATAAGATATGGAAAAGTGAATTTATACGATAAAAAATATATTTTATATTCAATACGTTGGCACGACAAAGAAAATCTGATCACGATATCTGAATAATTATTTTAAAAACTGTTCAATCAATTCGGACATGTGGCCAAATAGAAGAGGCTTGATAATGCAACCCAGACTACCAGGAGAGATAAAACCGTGTTATCAATCTCACACAACAATGATGCCAATGGGTTACAAATAGTCCGAAAGTAATTTTTTGGTTGCAGAGATTTATCAATGCTAACAATCTCACATAAGAGTAATAATATACATTTTCACCTCAAAGTAGCCGACGACCTATACAAAATTGTCTTTTCTATACCCACTTCCTTCCCCACCACTTCAAAATCAAACATATATAAACATGAAACAGTAAAATTTCACTGGCACTCTCAACACGACATGGCACAATTACACAGAAGACAAACACTTTGAGTGAGTAGAAATACTTTGATAGAATATAAAATATAATTTTTGCATTGTATAAATTCCATATTCTATATGCATTTTCTAAATGTAAATTATGTTTGTAAATCCCAGGCCCTGAAGATGATCTCAATAAAAGATCGAAACGTTGGCACGATAAAGAAAATGTTTTTCTGATACCTACATCACACCAGACCGCATCTCACGATATTTGAATAATTACATTTAAGAGTAATAACAATAAATATATAAATTATTAAAAAACAAATAAATAAAAACAACCAACAATGATTATTTTAATAATGAATAGCAAATAATACCAAAGTGAGAAATATCTGTTTTGGAATTACAAGCTTCATTGTCAACTTTTATGTAGAGAATTTCTTAGAATTAACTTTCGCCCTAGGTTACGCTCCTTATCAACAACACCACTTTCTGAAAATCAAATTTACGTTTGAGTTTGTGACAATGCTGGGAAATAGCCGTTCCCTGTTTGTCTTTGTCCCTACAATCATATTCATGTTCTCTACATCTGCTAGTGAGTAATTGTTTGATTTGTCCATAATATACCCATTCATACTCCTTGCAAAGCAATTTGTACACATAACTTCATAGCCATTACAGTTCGTGGTCCGATTGACCAATTCGCTTTTTTAAATTAATTAATCTTTATGAAAGGTATTGGTTGAGAAAAACAAGTCAGTGCTACGAGTGGGATTCGAGATTGGAATTCATTGTTCGAGCGGATCGAAGTCACGATAGTTCAAGTGGTAGAGTAGAAGCGTATCTAACCGAAGGGTTCGAATCCCCCGAAAATTTCCATCAATACCTTTCATAAAGATTAGTTAATTACTACATACAGTGACTGACAGATTTGTTCACATCGGTAAACAATTTTCTAATATCTCTAGTTTTAAAATGACACATTTTTAAATCCTAGACAGCGGAAACAGGATTGAGTCCGTTGACCTGTTAGTAAATAAAACATTCACCCTAATATTCTTCATTTATGTTTACATCTTTGAATCGAGCCAGTTTATTACGAGTCTTCGTGGGAAAAGTTATGCGAGTAGGGTTACGACATTGCACATTTCGCAAAAACCGTTCGATAATTCGTCTCAATTTTGTGTTATCAGGTATCATCAATTTTGTTATGTTTCTTACATGTTGAAAATATTTCATTTTCTTAATAGTTTTGGCCTATTTTTATTCAACCCTCGGGGTGCCCGGTATGCATGGCCGCAGGATTCGAACCCGGGACTTTTACCGTACCGTAATTAGAGCCATGTCAACGCCTAAACCGTTGCGGCCACGGATGCCCCGTTACCGTCTATTCCATTTAATTATAGTATTAAACCATTTTCACCAATTTTTGAAAGATCAAATAATAAAATTTATACTAGAAGGACTTCTTTGTCATGAAATGTAATATATATAAATACTATATTGAGGGAATAACAGAACTTAAAAGACCTTCCGGAATTTCCGATAATTGTTTAAAAAAAACAGGACTGGTTCTAAAAAGATTTCTGAGGCCAAAAGGCGTTTGCATCATACACTCGAATCGATCAGAGGGGCGACAACATTGTCCAAACCCAGTGTAGACTGCGTGATAATGATAATATGGATGTCAGTGCTGAAAAAATGCGGAGATGTTCACGTGAGGCCGGATTAAGAGCGACGGAAAAAGTGGTGAAACCATTGCTGATCGTGGTTATAAAGTCATGGAATGCCCCCCCCCCACAGGGGTTTCGCGGCCATTGTCGTTTTAGACGACGTGGTGGATTCTCGTGACGAGAATATGTGGAGAGACCCCTAGAGGTAGGGGGTAAATTTTTGGAATCGGAAATGGATCAGTTCGTGGACAAAAGGAAGGTGAGAGTCTTTGTGGATAGTGAGGTCAAAGACGTAAAAAGGATCTTTGACGATTTGTCTGAGGACTTTTGATTGGAAGGACTGAATACGCTGGATTTGGATGGTTTGTCGGAACCCCACATTTCCACACCGTATGTCCAAAGCGGTCGCAGTGAAGTCTTGTACAAGGTCAGTTTAGTGCTGATGGTCAACCCGGATTTTGGTCATAGTAGTCTGCGTAATTGTTTAAGTCATCTGTGAGTTATTGCCTTTCAAGTGTTGCGCGGGGATTCTCGACAGTCTGCTGTCAAGGTATAATACTTAGGTATTGACTTGAGTGGAAGTCGGTATCTCTTGATTGTTGATATCTAGTGAAGGGCAAGGCTGATTTTTCAAAGTGAATGTGCATCGGATGCACTTTTCCCTTTGTCCTCCAATTTTTGGACCAACTTTCGACGGGCTCAAGGCGTTCTTGGATATTAGAGGTAGCGTGGGTAGGATTCAAGTTAGAAGACAAAATTGCGGTATCGTACGCGTATGTGGTAATGATGGTATAGAAGTGAGTAGGTAGGTCAACAGTATAGATGGTATAAAGGATAGGACCAAGGATACTCCCCTGTGGGACACCGTCTTGCATTGGCCTGATTTCAGAGAACTCGTTACCACACCTCCCTCTGAAACAGCGGACTAATAGCAGATTTTAAGACATGCACTATCAACAACACACATTAGAAAGACGGAAAACAAACACGTTGAGTGAATAAAAATACTTTGATTAATTTCAAAATTTCTAGCGTTGTATAAATTCATTTTGTCACAGCCCACATTTATTTGTAAAATTTGTGTGTAAACAATGTTTATAAATTCTAGGCCCTGAAGATGATCTCAATAATGGTCGAACGTGGGCACTATAAATTTAATCTTAATGTTGAAATGCATTATTAAAAATGAGGATTAACATAATTGTTTGTTATTGGTTTGCATTTTTTATTTTGTTGTATCCACCTAAAAAGATATATCTTAAAATTATGGAATAAGGATAAAGTACAAATATCCCTATCATTTTTGAGCAGTTTATCTTACTTAAAGAACTTTCATTCATGCTCTTCATTACTTCCTTACTTACTCCATTACTTATACATCCAAAAATCCCCTTTATTAATCATTAATATTAATGTTGCTATGCATAGATAATATTGTTGTTTTGTTTATATAAATTAGCATTTGTAACATTAATAAATTCCAGTCAACTGTAGCAAAGGGAGGAGGAAGGGCCCTAACAGCACGTATAATAAATTGCGTGTCTCTCTCGAAAAAGGCAATTTTTCTCATTGTTTATACGGCCGTCGTCTTATCTCCGGCCGGCTGTCTCTCGGATTTTCGCTGCTGTTGACACGGAGAAAACCAGGGTTTAAGTGGATACCGTCCTCATGCGTTACCAAGCCTGCAGTAACGCTGTCGTCGTAGAGGCTCCACTTGATGATCAGGCCACGATAAAAAAAAGGGCCTCTCAACTAGAAAAGCCACTCCTTTTTCCTACCTGACCACATCGTCGTTGCGCCTCGTATAATGAGGAGCGGCGTCCACTCAAAAGAATGTTGTTAAAAGTTGAAGAACTTCGCTGACATCTAATTTATAATGGGATATTAACAGTTTCTATCTCTTTTATATTAATTTTTCAAATTCAACATAAAATACCATAATTGTAGCTCACATGAAGTTGAAAATAACTGTAATGTGTAAATACCATAGGCTATTAAGATTACATGATCTTTGGGCACCGTAAGATGCGGCCTGATGTGACGTAGGTTTTATTAAACCATTTTCTTCATCTTGCCACGTTTCGATCTTTATTTGAGATCATCTTCAGGGCCTGGGATTTATAAAAATTGTTTAAATTTTACAAATAGAGTAGGATGTAAAAAAAGGCAACTTACATCAGTATTACATCCCAATATCTTGATAAAGGTATAAAGCCGGGAACACACGTACTCGATGCGACGCTACCCGATGCTCCCTGACGCAAACCAAAGTGCATTTTTCCGGGGGCCGTGGTAGCCGACTGGTTAAGGCGTCAGACTCTCGGCTGGTAGACCCCGCGGTCGTGGGTTCGATCCCTACCGTCGCCTCTGGAATTTTTCTGACGCCTAAGGGGACCGGTGGCCGCAATTAAAAGAAATTGACACGGCACTCATCAATGGAAGGGGCGGGATCGGATCTCGGCGACCCTGAGTCTGTTCCCAACCCCCTTCAAATATGAGTTTCTTCAATGGAAGAAAAGTGGTACAACACAGGCTCAAGTTCACTTTGTGTTGTGAGCCTTCCCCCAAAAGTGGAGCCAGGGTATAGTGCAATAAGCTGAACAGCTGCAGTGCTCAGGAGGGAACTCCTCCAGTCCCTGGTGATTATATCCATCCACCCCGTACACATCTGCCCAATGCCACGCAACACTACCCTACTCTACGCTCTGCGATCCCCACTGTCCAGATTTTCGTCGGGTAGCATGGAGTACAGTCAAAGTTAAAAGAACCAGACACTCATATTTTTATTGAAATGACATGTATTACTGTCGTTACATAAATTACAACAAACTTATTTTAAAATAAACCAGATTAACCGAGCTCAAAAATTCATTAGTTTTTATTAAATTTTTAAAATTTTAATAGTTCGGTAGTAAATTTATCAAAACACCGGAATACTATTTTGGTATATTGAATTTAACAAACACTTTATTACGCGGTTTTTCTCATGAAATTTAACTAACAATTTATTTTTGCTTATACAATTACACCATTTTCGTCCAGAATCGTCAAAACAGGAACGTTGTATTTTTGTAATTTGTTTCAAACTAAGTATATGTAATTTTGTCGTTATATCAATAACAACATTCCACAACAAGCCAAATTGGGCGAGATCAAAAATTCATAACTTTTTATAAAAATTATTTAAATATGATAGTTAGGGAGACAATTTATCTAAACGACAATTTAGCTAAACACCGGAATAACTTCGTTCAAAACAAGTAAATTTAATTTATTGCATGATTTTGCTCAAAATGATGCATTAAGAATAAAACAGGCGACTGTGATACACGTTATGTGACTGTACTTGGCGTGCGCTTGACGTCGCATAGATGTGCACACTCGACCAAAACGTGGCGAGGTGTCGGGTAGCAGCAGGTAACTTCGCATAGCTTTGCATCGGTAAGTATGTTCCCGGCTCAATCATTGGCTAGCGGTCACTAAACACCACACATTAAATGGTCTACTGAATTCATACGTGGTTTATCTTGATATAATATAATTAAATATTCTCATATCAGATTTTTCAACTTTCTTTTTTCTTTGGATGCAGTGAACATTAGGAACGAGCATCTTCAAAGAAATTAAAGCGCTCTCATGCGAGGATCATTCTTCAATGGGTGAACTATGAGCTACTAGTGCCTCTGTGCTAGCTGGAGAACTTCAAAGGGTTTATGCTATTCATGAACATGAAACGGATCGTCATAGAATGAGACTTTCATGTGTAAAATTAATACATTCAAAAAATGAAATTGCATTTACAAAAAGGCATATTAACAAGCCTTTATTCTTATAGATACTACTAATATTGAATAATACTAAAAATGAAATTTTTCGAAAATCATCAAATGGTGACGATTTTGAAACGACTCAACCTATCCGTATTTTGCTTTGCAAGGGTTTCATTACTTTACAGTATGACGTTGACCTCCGTGAATAAATTAGAACAGGATATGAGGTAAAATAAAATATTTTGATAAATAAAAGGTTTAAAGTATTAATAACCTCCAAATAAAAATAATGGCAAAAACATTTTAAAAACTACTCAGAATAATTTTTTTCTCGGCTCATATTAGGGGTATTCACGATGTTTGTAAGATGTTAACTCGAAAAGAGAAATGTCCAGTAACATCGTGAGTGTCCCCTTCTTCTCTTAACATGTTAATGTGTTAAACGTTAATTTTTCCGCAAGATTGCGCGTGGTGATTTTTATAACCAAAAATAAAGCTGTAACAGTCCTTGAAGGTTTGTCGTTTGTTTTGGTTTTCGTTGGTGTTAAATTGTAAGATGCCAGAAGTTAATATAAAAGGAAAATAAATCAACTATTTCATTCAAAATGCTATTTATCTATGCACATAAAAACAATTAACACACATCAATTCGTGCCGACAACCTTACTTGTACTTTAATGTCTAACAGCCTGAAAGTTTATAGCACAAGGGATGTGTGTATTATGAATGAGAGTATAAGGGACAAGTCTGAAATTTAAAAACAACAACAAATGTATTGGTCTGGTTTAATTAAAGCGTATTTAAGAATAAAAATACTTGTAAACCAAAAACAACTGTTAAATTCTTGGCTGCCATGTTGGCTACTTACGCCCTAACGGCTAGCAATGTGACTACATTTTCGGCCTAGCATCTAAGCCTATTAGCGCTAGCCCTGTCCTGTTAGATGGAGCAATGTTCTATCCGGCTCTCACAAGTCGACGTCATCATTTTTCTTTATCTAACTGGACCTAACAGAATTAACAGGGCGAACACAACGATCGAGAATACTCCCGTTATTTAAGATTTCTCTGTTCCAAAAAGTTTTTTAAAAACAAAACTAGATACTTTTAAAAAATTACAGGAAGGTTATAGTTTCAATTTTATTGATTATGTTGATCATGATATCTGGCAATAAAACTGGCTAGTCCGTGAGATCTGATATAAATAATATAATATTTTCTAGCAGTACGTTACAACATTACAACTTATCATCTTTCACAAGGAATCTTATTTCTTTAAAAAGAAAAAAAAAATTATATAAAAATTTTACGTTTCAACAAAATTGTAATGTTCATTATTTCTGAATAAGCTCAGATTTTGGAGAAAAATATGACCCAGATAAATTACGACGGGCCATTTATTCTCGAATAAATAAATGTTTTATAAATGCAAAAGGTTTCTGCATTTTGACTGACTAGTAAACCTTTTTTATTTTAACTGTTTGATTTAAAATTTGTTTCTTATTACGTTTTATTTTGTTTTATATGATCTGTTGAATTAATTGCTACCGGATCAGTTATATATGCAATCAAAAAGCACTTTTATTGTTCTAAGTTACCAGCAAAAAATTCCTTGTGTGTGTGTGTGTGTGTGTGTGTGTGTGTGAGCGTTACCTATACACTCATTTAACGGTACATTACGCGTTAACACATTCATAATGTAAGTCAGGGCTGGTATCCCATTCTTAATTTTCCAAACATTTTGATCATACCGGCAAAAAATCTTTAAATAAATTGTAATAATAACTTTTTTTTATGCTAGGAGAAAGAAATTGCAATAAAAAAGAAAATGTATAATACTCATTAAAAATTATTTAGATGTTTCAGGAATTTACAGCCATCATACATGTATAAATGTATAAAGACATAAGTATAACATTGTTTTATTGGCCTTTCAGCACTAACCATAAATCAAGTACAACATAGATCTTCTTGTTGAACAAATTTCATTAATAAACTTATCTACATTTTCAATTTAGTATTTTTTTTTTATAAAAGTATATTTAGAAAAGATTACATTATTTTATAAAATAAAATAATACTTGTAATGGCATGAACGTCTGCCAGTTGACCCTTACACATTTCCATTTAAATAAAATTTAACCTAACATACAAATTATAAAATAGAAAATAAAAATTATAAATTCATATTTAAACTAATGGGATTAATTTCTAAAAAATGGTTGAAATATGATGGATGTTTCACAACAAAAATTTAGACTTTGTTATTTGTATTGTATGTCAGTTTCATAAAATAACACTTTTGAACCAGAAATGTTGGTTGATTTCGAGATAAGTGAGATATCCTTTAATAGTTATCTGATACTAGATTGTAAACAAACTCCAAGGTAATTTTGTTAATAGGAAACTTTGTACCGTCTCGTGTTACGGTCGAGTCCATTCAGCATTTTGCGTGTTCAAAGGAGATTCCTTGTCGTTCGCTTAACGCATGGGCATCATAATTGCTGGCCGCTGATTCCTGTGACAAACCTTGAATAATTAGTTGTTCAATTAAGGCAAGGTTGGCGCATTCGAATTGAGGAAACTGATTCTCTGTGAAATAATAAATAGCCCGCGGTTACAAAGCTCTTCGGCCGTGTAATTGAAGTTGTGTTTAGCCAAATTGTGATTTACAACTCATCGCTGTTGGTTAATGAACGTAAGGTAAGATCCTGACAATGATGAACGGCCCCCGTTTACCCGAGTATTATCCCTGACCAGATTAAAACCCCTATACAATATAATTTACCTTCTTTCCGAATTAATTTGTTTCGTTTGGGATTGAAACCGGTTTTCGGATGGTCGATCATTGTTCTCCGTTTTGGACCAAACATAAAAAAACTAACAGGTTATGTCTTTATCCTATCCTTGCGAATAATTATTTTCACTAATTTTGTTCTTTCGATTCTATCTTGCTTTTTTTCCTCTATCTTAAATAGCCCTTATGGTTTTAAACACTGTCATTAATCACCATTACGGTAATCTACCTTATCGAAAACTAAAAACACAACGAACATGATACAATCTATCAAATATTTTATAGTAAATAATGTAGTTATATTATAAACACTTTAAAGAAATTTTATTTAACGGCAAGTTGCAAGGATTTAATGTAATGTACCTACTGCGACGAAAATTTCAACGATCTCAAATCAACCCGGAGGGCAAGGTCCATCACGATATCAAGAAATAAATCTATTTTCCCCCGAAAAGAAACGTAGCAAAGATAAATAGTCAAGTGAGTACCCAAAACAATATTGTCAATCGTGGAAGATCACGAAATCTTTTACAAAAAATATTTAATTTCAGAAGTTTATTTACTTCAAAATCGGGAAAAAGGCTGAACAAATAAAACGCGTCTTGTCTTGACGTATCTATATCCATAGACCTTGTAATCCTTTCAATTTAAAGTTCTCCTCCGTGTCCTCAGCGTTCCCTTCTTCGTCACTAATCAAATGAACCGTAAAGGCCTTAAAATCCTATCGTGAAGGATCTGATCCGAACACGCTTCCTCAATTAATTCTCTAACTATCTCTCAACCCCTAACCCTCCAGCCCTAACTCTTTCCCCAACGTGCCACCCTTATAATCCCTGCCAGATTTATATGATATTATTTATACTATTTGCCCAATGTGTATTTACTTTGTACAGACAACAAAACATTTTAAAAAATGTTTTCAAATAATATACAGACGTTAATATTTCAGGAGGTTATAGCACTGAAAAGATGAAACGTCCTTATTTTTCAAACTCTGATTTTCAGTTGACTTCGCGATTCTTCACTTTTCATGTTAAAACAATTTTTTTCATCGTTGACCCACGAAGCCCTCCTGTAATTCTAATTTTGCATGCATTCAATTCATCTAAGGTGCGTTTTTATTTACTTTCAATTTATTTCAATCCATGTAAGGTCTTGGTTGAGATAAAAAAAAGACGATCGAAGTCAGGACAGCTCAAGTGGTAGAGTAGCGGGCGTATTTAGCCGAAGGTCGTGGGTTCGAATCCTGATCGAGACACTGAATTTTTTATCCCAACCAAGACACCTTGAACACCTCCTGTTTAAATTCGATTACATCAATGAAAAGAGAATTGAAATTCTTACAAAATTCAGATCTTTAATATTGTACGCTTAAGGAAACGAAATACAAAATCACTTAGATAGTAAAGTTTCTGGAGGTCTTGCCTAAATGTCTAAGAACATTAGCGGGAGCAAATTTTCCCTAATATTTGCCATATCTGTCAGTATTTACAGAACCAAGAAAATCTCGCTTAAACTTTTAGACAAGACCTCCAGAAACTTTACTATCTAAGTGATTTTGTATTTCGTTT
>CM077103.1:28620404-28630757 GCA_039619505.1 Cimex hemipterus | reverse complement strand
GGTGCGAAACCACTACACCGTTGCTCCGGCGACGGTGCGTCAGCTTGTAGTTTGGGAATCGGCCTGTCCGGTAGGGGCTTATAGCCTAGGTACGGACATTAAAGATCCTCAAAGTCAGCCAGACGTTGAGTCCGGGAAGGGAAAAGATGTCCTTGATACACAATGTCCTCTCTGCCGATTCTACTCATAAAGCATTTCAAGAAATTAGCTGACACCAAACTTTGCAATTATCTAAACGGTAGTGACTGGGATTTGTTATGTAATTACTTAACAGAGGAGTTATGTTACGGATAATTTCTTGAAAAATAAATCAATTATTAGTTACCTAAAATGTATTTATTTGTTATACTCTTCTTTTTAACCTTGCTTTTATATTTTATTCTTTGCTGTTTAAAGTAATGAAGAGTAAGGGTAATAATTTTATATTGCAATTTTGCTGACCGATATCCCAGCATATTTCTTCGTAATATATTTTTGCAAATATCCATATTTATAAACATTAATATTATTAGTGATTTTCAATAAGTAATGCTATATAAAATCTCATATTTTATTCTATATAAACACAGTAAGTTTTGTAATTGACAGTGAAAGTCAAAATAGTTAAAAAATTCAGTATTTGCAATGAAAAAAGAGGTCTGTTTTAATTCAACGAAGTTTGAAAATTAAAAACAACAATTCAAAGTTTTGATTGGATAAGAACTTTAAACTTCCTCCTACACTAAAACAAGTAGAAATTTTAAAGATAAATAGTCTGCCTAAATGGATTTTATAACTTATGCGCTTTTGCATTCACTGGCAGCTAAAAAGTAAGCTAAAACAGGTTTTGTTATGAGTGTTGATAGTTACCAAAGTGTTAGGTTTGGTTAAAAAAATAGCTTTTTAAATTATTATCAATTCGAAATTTTATCGACACATGTAACGTTTATTCTAGTTGGAGCATTTACACATTTATTATTTTCGATCGTTACCTCTGTGACTGTCCTTAACTTATTGCGGATAACTTTTACTTTAGGTTTGAGGAAATATAGTAAAGCTATGTCTAATGGAGACAGTGATGGAAGCGGCAGATGAGAAATTCCCAGTTTTTCTACGCACTGATGATCCCCGGAATGAGGGATGTATTCGTCGACATGGCCTGCGTTGAGGTTGCTTTCAACGATATGTAGTCCATTACAAGGCCTCCTTCAAAGTACTGTACACATCACTGTTCTTGGTCTTCGGCGCCTGTTATCACTATACCGACAGAAACGCGTCTCATCAGTAAACATAATCGCATTCCAATCGGTGTTCTACTCTACTAGTTGATGCAGGTCCACCCAAAATGTCATACGATGTGACGCCAACTTCCCGATAACGATTGCGAATCGTGTGTGTTGATAAAGGTCTTGCCAAAACATCTTGTACTGAGGAACTGGCAGATATTATAGAAATCTTGCAGTAGTGACAATATTTCTGTAATTTCTCCAGTCTCTCGGGTTAAAGCCCGTGGGAGCCACCGAACCGAAAAAGGGACCTCCTTCACTCTACCCTTCTCTCAGACCTCTTTCCCGTGGCTCTAGAAAAGCCGTTCGCCTCGTGGTGCCAAACTTGGCCGCAAACCCTCCATGCAAGCTCTACGATAAGCATGTTTATTATAAGGTTATGATGCAGGTCAATTGGGATTGATGGTGATAGAAAATGGAATTGAAGTCTGGAGGCAATGGTGAAAAAGGCACATGGGAAATTCCCAGCTTTCATAAGCACTGATAAAACAATTCTGACAATACGAGGCCTCGCAATTTCATATAGAAATCAAAAACCCCTGCCTACGAGATCCCTAATTTAACGGATGTATTCCTTATGTATATAACGGACTGCAGTGGCTTCAGCAGTATAAAGTCCAATTCGTCTTCCAGTGTAAATCCCAACTCAGATCACTATACAGCCTCCTCCAAACTGCACTGATGGAAGCACTAACTGGGTTGTTGAACATTGTTCGCATACCCTGTTGTCGGTCTCTTCACCTCCTGCTACCACTACACTGACAGAAACGCGACTCATCGATAACATAACAGCATTACAATCGGTGTTCTCTGATAGGCGCTAGCTGCAACAGCTGCTGGCTGAAGTTCGCTTCCCACACGCGATTACGAATCTGTTGAGATGTTAAAGACCTTCCCGAAACTGTGGAATAGTCTCAGACACTCAGCATTGTGTTTTTGTCGTCCTTAAATGTGGCAATGCATTTAGTTCTACCAGGCCTTTATTGGCACTTCCAGTGAACTCGGAATCGAGCTAAAGCCCGGGGGATGACGGTCTGAGAACGCCACCTGTCTGCGATATCCACCTGTTGGTGACCTCGATGAGTAGTTCTCAAAATAACGTTGAGAACTTCTGGTTCAAGATGATTTCTTTCCATGGATGAAGAGAATACAACTTGATTCAAATAGAGGAAAGTCATTAAAAGGTGTTTTTTTTTTTACGAAATGTGTACTTTAAGATTTATTATAAGTAAATCCATGTTAATATTTTTATCCACGTAATAATAATAAGGTAAACTCAATGAATGACCTAGTAATTAATTAATTGGTTTAATAGATATAAACAAATTATAATTAGTGTAAAGGGTGGTGGAAGAATATTGAGGTCAATCATTCAAATATTCCCTTTTTTTGATATGAACACAGCGAAATTTACATTTAAACACAAAGAAAACATAAAACAATTTAAACGGAAATGACAATATTCTCACACATCGAGAATTTCTGTCATTGAAAACAGCCGCATTGAGAAGGAAAAATGTTTCTATTTTCCTCCATTCACTGCCATCAGTTTTCAAAAAAAGGAGAAAATATGTCGGAGAGAGAGAGAAAAAAAATTGATTATTGACTTCGGCCAGGGCGAGACATAACTCTTCCATACGGGTCTGAACCGTATCGGGTCGACCACGTAGCCAGAGATTCCGTTGGGGTTTATCTGAGAAAGACGGCGGCAGCCAATGACCCCCTTTCAATGGTTATTGTTTCAACGCTGAAGGGCCAATTTTCTACGATTGCACTCCGTATTTTTCCTCTTTATCTACTTGGGTAAATTTATTTTTCCTAACGTACTGTTATTTCGAACATGGTTCCAACTTCTGCTCTCCTGTTGAGTCTCAAATTATTGTTATAGCACACTAGTTACAACTGCTTAATCCTAACGATTTCTGCCGATTGATTGTTATTATTATTATTATTATTATTGAGAGTTCAACTGTGTGTATACGAATAATTATTTTAGGCAAAGAAACGAACATATGTTAGTTTTGTAATCCGGGGTCATACAGATCTCATAATACTCGTCGCTGCTGTTAAGCATTGGGGCCTACAAAGCAGGCCATTTCAGCCATATGCAATTTGTTATTTACATAACGCGCTTTCACACTTTTTAAATACATTTTTTTCATATTTACATGTAGAATCTTTCGATAGGAGTTTTAAGTACTTCTATTACCCCAAATATTCTCACACTACACATTCACGCTAATAAATTCATTCGATGAATAATGTTTTAGTGGTCAATTGACCAAGTTACATATTTCAATTAATTAATCTGTCAGTGTCACGAGCCAGCCATTGGCACAATACGTCGCGGCTCTAACGCTTGAGCTATCGCGACTTCCATCCTCTCGAACACCAACTTTCCATCTCAATCTACAAAAGTTCGAAGTTGAGATGAAAATGTTTTTTTAAAAATTCGAAAATGGCAAAAAGAGGGAAAATTCGAAAGGTTGTAGATTGTGATAGAGAGTTGATGTCCGAGAGGATCGAAGTCACTCAAGTGGTTAGAGTAGCGGCGTATTCTGCTGAAGATCGTGGGTTCGAATCCCGCTCGTGACCCTATCTTTTTCATCTCAACAAACACCTTACACAAAAAGAATAAATAACTGAAAGCAATAAATCTTAGTTCAACAATAGTCGATAATGACACCAGTAATGTTATCTTATATTTGATAGATGAAAATACGCATTAGTAAATAAATAATACATAAATTCAAATACACATAAAACTGTAGGTAGCAGGCTGAGCAGCGGGGTATTTAGCCGATGGTCGTGGGTTCAAACCCCGCTCGTGACACTGACTTTTCTATCTCAACCTTACATTAAAAAAAAATAATTAATTGGTAGTTAGTAAGATAATTTTATGTGTTAATCAGAGGTTTTGATATGGTTTCGAAGCTTATAACTTTTCTCTTCACGATTTTTAGAGTTATAACTTCAGGATTATAAGGATGCAAAGTATTTTTTTCATGGTTCTAGGATCAAACAAAAATCGTTTCATTTCGAAAGGGGGAAGGGAAATTGATGATGCTGTTTAAATTCATTTATCCAACTTTGATATTTACTTTAAGGTGAGAAATTTGAATCTATTGAAAAGATTTTATTTTGAGATTAAAATAATACCTCATTATTGATACTGCCCGAGAGTTCACCGTTAAAAGAATTATTCGTATTGATCTAGCTCAAGGGATAAGCCTCTGAACTGTTTTTCGCTCGAAAGGATTTTGTACATTTGTAAATAATTGTGACTAAATAATATTTGTTGGTTATTAAGACCCAAAAGCAAAACCAGTTTTAAAATCATGAAATTAAAAACCTTGTGTCATTGGAATTGGCATTTTATTTCAAATTCTCACGTTAATCGGCCAATAAAGATTGTGAAATTTTATTTTATAGTTTGAATTCCCATGTAAATTTATAGTGTTCTCTGCTGCTGAAATGTTTCTTTCAGGAGATGTTTAAACATTTTTTTAAAATTTGATTAAAATATTCTTTAGATTGAGCATGGATAGTGCTTCCACAATTTAATAAAGCTGGTTGATTACCTTGTACAATTTTTGTTTTTAAAGTTGGTAAGTTAGGGGGTCACTTAGTTTTCTTGGAATTTTTGATTGTTTAGATGTATTATTTGATGTTAAAAGTAAATAAATAAAGGAATAGTTAAATAGATAAAATAAATACATGAATAAAAATATTTTTAAAAAATGGTAGACTCCTGTCTGCCAGGGATATGAAGACATTCATTATTCATTTACATATTGTATTAAACAATCTGTACCATTTGATTTGGACTTGTGCAAATTTATGTCAATTAAGGAAAAAATGGCAAGTGTTGGAAGTTATCCCAGTAAGTGTAATTAGATTTTCTGTATGAAAAAGATTTGGTCAGTATATGTAGGTACTCTAGAGAAGCATACAATGTGTAGAGATTAGTGACCGTTAACGGATAATTAATTATTCAGATATCGTGAGATGCGGTCTGGTTTGATGTAGGTATCAGAAAAACATTTTCTTTATCGTGCCAACGTTTCGATCTTTTATGCCCACTGGCACTCTCAACACGACATGGCACAATTACACAGAAGACAAACACTTTGAGCCATGAAGATGATCTCAATAAAAGATCGAAACGTTGGCACGATAAAGAAAATGTTTTTCTGATACCTACGTCACACCAGACCGCATCTCACGATATCTGAATAATGAAGCATACAATCTTAAATCAAACCTATAACAAAGATTAATTGCTTATGACTAGCTACGAAATAGTAATATAATAATAAATATAGGAATATGAAATAAAAAACAAAAATTTTTTTAAATTTCTAATTTCCATTTTTCTGAACAAATTTTCTATTTACTGTACCACATAACATTTCCTTTACAAAATTGATTCATTCCCTTTTACAACTGAATGTATTGTTTGTTTATTTATGTTCTTTTAGCCAAAGATCTTGGGTTCGAATCCCACTCGTGAGACTTACTTTTTTATCTCAACTAAAAACCTTCATTAACTGGAAGATATTAATTGGTCAAGAGGACCACGCAAACAAGTGGGCTTGTTCCTTATGCTCACCGAATAACTTTTTTCTTTTTTTATTGAGCATAATTGATTATTATAACTACATTTTAGAAGCAATAAATTTTGAACCGTTTACTGAATTTGAACACATCTTTTTTTTCTCTCGGTATCCATAAATTTGTTATGTTTCCCTTAAAATTTCCTTTATAAAATTGATTAATTCCCTTTTACAACTGAATGTATTGTTTGTTTATTTATGTTCTTTTAGCCAAAGATCTTGGGTTCGAATCCCACTCGTGACACTTACTTTTTTATCTCAACTAAAAACCTTCATTAACTGTAAGATATTAATTGGTCAAGAGGACCACGCAAACAAGTGGGCTTGTTCCTTATGCTCACCGAAGAACTTTTTTCTTTTTTTATTGAGCATAATTGATTATTATAACTACATTTTAGAAGCAATAAATTTTGAACCGTTTACTGTATTTGAACACATCTTTTTTTTCTCTCGGTATCCATAAATTTGTTATGTTTCCCTTAAAATTTCCTTTATAAAATTGATTAATTCCCTTTTACAACTGAATGTATTGTTTATTTATTTATGTTCGTTTGCTTTAGTTGAGTTTTTACCAATTTTTTTTCCATATTCTTCTCATGTCTAAATGATAAAACGACCTTGCTCAACGAATCGAACGGCATGAGATGATATGGTGTCAACGCGTTTACGATGCATCCTGTACCAAAGGTCAGACAGAACTTGGATTGAATCAATAAAGCAAAATTTCCTAAACGTTCCTCATTATCCCCGGGGGCGCAATTATCCGAGGACAAGGTCTTCTGTCAGCGGACTTTAGACAATTAAGAGGTCCTGGGGTGGTGCCAGGTTCACAAAATTGCACCTGGCAGTAGTTGGAGAGTCGCGATTCCATTCCTAATTACAAATTGATTTTACTTAACGCACAGCAATTCAGCGAAATTGACAGCACAATGAACCAACCATGAGTTAATTATTTACCCAAAAAGGAAAAATTTTCAATTTGTGCTGTTTAGTCACCGTTATCCAATGATTATTTGGAGATCGTGAGATGCGGTCTGGTGTGATGTAAGTTTTAGAAAAACATTTTCTTTGTCGTACCAACGTTTCGATCTTTATTCAGATCATCTTCAGGGCCTGAGATTTACAAACATTGTTAAAATTATATAAATGTAAGTGGGAAGTTCAAAAAAATTTATACAATTCTAGAAATTTTAAATTCAATCAAAGTATTTCTACTCGCACAAAGTGTCTGTTTTCTGTGTAGATGTGCCATTCATGTGTGTCATGTTGAGAAAACACACAAAAAATTATAAACTTTGTAAAATTTAAACAATATTTATAAATCCCACTCCCTGAAGATGATCTCAATAAAGAACGAAACATTGGCACGCTAAAGATAATGTTTTTTCTAAACCCTACGTCACACCAGACCGCAGCTCACGATCTCCAAATAATGATAACTTTAAATTACCTTTTCCAAAAACATAAAATGTTAAAGGAATTTATACAATAATTAACTGATTCATATAAGCTCAAATATGCGCCCGCCTTTACATACGTGTGTACAAAATTAAATCTCCCTACCCCTATCATTTATTCTCGCTAATAAATACACTCATAAAACATACTAAGTATCCAACAATATCAGCACTACCCTTTTTAGATAGCACGGCTAAATTTTCCCTGAAACAATAACGCTAGAAAAAAATACCTTTTTAATATTTTTAGCCTAGTTTCAAATTTTCAATTTTTTGACACAAATTAGAGTACAACAGCCCTAAATTTCAAATACGACCATATACATCCTAACAAATCATTTTTATGGTGAAAATACTAGTGCAATATGATTTTAAATTTGTCAAAAAATGGCCTGGTTGGAAAAAAAGTTTAGACATTTGGTTCGCTATTTATCAATCACATTTCATGTTCTAACCGCCTACCTTGCATAAAAATGCAAAGAGTTGCTAGTGTGTAACCAGTCTTCATACATAGTTCAGACCGTCAGGATCAGGGGAGATGGATTGACAAGCATTTTCCAACCTTTGCCGCAGTTCTTCTTGAACTAAAGTTGTTAGGTTATGATTGGCGTAGTCTCTGTTTTTTGAATTGTCTCACAGACAATGTCTCAAGAGGTGTCAATCGAGTGACCTATCCATCTATCCCGGCAGTAACGATTTAATTTACGTCTCACCTGCAAAGAATTGTATGTGGGGCTTCCATCAAGACGGAGAATTATTCATTGATATTCTTGCAGAGGAACATCATCTAATAGAGTTGGTCAAACCACCCCCAAATAATTGAGCACTATTTAATTTCTATTGTTATTTTATGTGTCTGAGAGGTCCACACCAAACGTTGATATTGCGAATCACCTGATGATGATAAGACTACGAATTTCTCGGCTTTTCCTTTGCCCACGTTCATAAAATCCAACGGTTTAGTTGACATTAGTTGTGAACTTGGATTCAGTCCATAGGATGTATGAAAGAACGCTTTCATTGATATTGATGAAGTTCGTGAAGTTGAACGAGACAGCTTGAAATTGTAAGTTCGGAGTGCATCGTTAATTTCGTTTTTTGAAAAACCTAAAACCCATCCAACATTTAGAAGAGAGAAATTCGGATTTTCTCAAACGTGCAGTACAATATACAGCTCCGTGCCGAAATTAGGCTGCCGGTATCTTTTTGTCATAAGATTGTCAATGAGGATACCGACCCACTGGCCAGAAGAGAAACCTACAGTTCGTATTACATGAACAATAATAATCACCAGAATGGGTCAATGCAAAACATAAAAAGAAATGGATAAGCTTAAAGGTTAAAGAATCCTCCCCGAAACTAGAAAAAGCATCGGTACGTTTAAACATAGGGAATGGTTGAATCCATTGGCTTCTTAAAAAAACACTTATACAAACAAGGTCTATTTAACTAAGAATCCATCTGTACGTTATGCAATAAAAAGGAATAAACTGAAACCCATTTTACCATGGGATGTGAAGCATCCGCTAGATGGAGATATAACCTAGGGAAGAACAAAGAAATTAATTGCATCAATTACAGTCATTGTTCTTTAGTGGAAGTCTGGAATAGCATATGATGACAGATTTGGATAATCGAGATGACAAATCTTCAAACCAGGGGAAATTCGAAACAACGAGAAATGATTTTAAGTCAAATCGTAGACCCCAAGATTGTATGTGATAATAAAACATCTTTACGCCATTACATAAAACGAAAAAAGTGATAAAATGCTTTCAGATATCAGAACTGCAAAAGGGGCGTAGATGTCATAACCCGTTGTCTGTTTATCGGAGGTTTTATGCTTTCAATAAACACTTGTTACGATTACTGTTTGTTGTTATTTAACATTACGTTATTGACTTGACAATGTCGAAAGTCAACTCCCGTTCCGTCTAAATTTATGTTCGACCGCCCTGTCAATTCACCTGCGAACGGATCAAGCAGACCGAGGGCGATTAACGCCGCCTAGTCGATTGCGTTTACACGTTGCCAGTGGCAACAATGTTATCGCGTCATTGTGTACACAGCGATAAAGTTGTTGATAGGCAGCACCTTCTCCTTCAGTCATGCTGGATTTTGTGAGGAAGTGGGATTGCCAGCCGAAATGGAAATTGTGCATCAAGCCGTGGACTCTCTGCTTCGGGATATGCTACGGTGAGTTTATCGGAAATCGTTAATGCTTCGTCGAAAATGAAATTAAGCGACGCCTGATAGGTTATCTCTTATAGAAAAGTGAATTAGATAAAAACACTTTATTTTTAATTTACAAATTACCAAACATTGTTTATCACAATGAAACATTTCTGTAGGTGAGTTTGAAACACCGGACAAACCATCTATTTATTACTTTTAACATAATTCCCGTTTACAAAGTTAAAGACCACTTAATATGAATAAAGTCATATTTACTTAGAATGTGATTATCAGCCATCAAATATAAAGGATTTGTTAACAGGGTATTGAATAACCGTATTAACGTTTTATGTAATATTATGCTGAGTAAATGATTTTTTCCCCATTCATAACCGAAGCCAGTCAAATCAGACCGAATCTCCCTCCCCCCAGACCTAATCCCTTGGTGGTCTTTCTATTGTCCGATTATCTTCCTCTTAAGCAAGATCCCGTCTTATCCCGCAAAATAGCGGGGGGGGAAAGGCTATAAGGCATTACCTTTGTCTTATTTATACAAATAGGAGATTCATTCGGAAAAGCTGATTTTAAACGTGGAATTCCGACACTGAAATCGGAAAAAAAGGTTCGGATAAAAATGACACCTGTGACAAAAAGGGGAGGTAGGAAAAAAAAAAGAAAAGACAAACAGTTTAATCAAAAGATAAAGAACTTTTTGAGCACGTTGCGTCACAATGTAATCTCACTACAACAATGGATTTGGAAAATCCATAAGGTCAAATCAAAATTTACTTTATATAATACGAAATACCCTAATAACCTAATACTATATATATATATATA
>CM077103.1:28597878-28610404 GCA_039619505.1 Cimex hemipterus | reverse complement strand
TTTAATGAAAACTTAAAATCCTGCATTATTTTCCGGACAACCCAATAAGTACTCAACCGACCAAACGGAATGCGTGTACTGTATGGATGTATTTAAGTGTACGAATGTATTTATTTGTATGAATGCAGTGTTCGAACGGGTATAGAATGTAGAATAAATAGATTTAGTTAGGGGCTGAAATGACTTCGATGTCGGAAGCCCCAGCAAGAAAAAATAATAAGATGAGATATAGCTAACCTAAAATGGAATGTTTGGATGTTAGGGCGTGAAATGACCTTAGCCGTTAAAACGCCCTTAAAAATTAATAATAATAATTGGCATTTAATATTTATTATATTCAGATGATGTTGGGCTTCGAAATTGTTTCATAATGATTGTAAACATTTACTTAAAAAAGAGGGACACTTTTTTGCCTTTCTTTGTATTTGAAAGTATCTTTTAAAACTTTAGTGTCAATATTTACGTGAAAAAATTCATTTATATAATCTTTTTCTGTACTGATACTTTAAACTTTAAATAAATATCAAACGCTTTGACTTTTAAAAATTGTATAACTTTTGTATTTTCTTATTGAGTCCCTTTTAAGCATCAAATAATTTGTCCGGCATCTTGAGGACGGCATTGAAAGTGTATTTTATACGTACGAAGTTTGGAAAGAGCTTTGAAACAACTTCACGAGAGTACTGAAATAAAAAACAATGTCTGAAGGAAGCGCACGCAATAAAATTGAATGAACCGGCTTTGAGGCGAGAAGGAATGACTGAAAGTGAGGAAATGATATGTGTTAGAATGTACTCAGAGGAACTGCAGGGGAAAAAGTTGGACCCTTCTCATAAGCTATATGAGAAAGGAAAATTGTGTACAAAGTGGAAAACCGCGTACTTATAAAAGCAGCATTAACGCGGTTTTGCTAAGAACAAATTCTATTATCATTTCCACACCCAGAATGAAGTGAGGAAGGTGATGTTCAATTATATAATCAAACCCACCTTTTTATCGTAATTAAGTTTATTTTAACAACGTTACTCAATCAAACAGAGAATAGAGAACGAAATATGAAAAAAATCAAATATCATAAAGTGATTTCCTTCTTCAGTGTATGTATTGTATATACTTATGTCTCAAGAACTTAATGTGTTTCTCGCAGTTCAGGTCTTTCAATTTTCATTGTTTTTCTTTTTTCTCCCTCATCTGTTTGTTTATCTATCTCAATTTCTTGTCCCAAATTCTGATATACTAGAATATTAATGTTACGATTTGTATTTATATCTATTTATTTGCTAACTGTCTATCAACCTATCAATCTGACTGTTTCTTCCTACTCACTGCGTCTTTTCCATATCTTTATCTCACATACTCTTTCTTTCTCTCCCTATTTCTTTTCTCTCTCTCTCACTCTCTTTCACTCTCTCTCCCTCCCTCTCTCTCTCTCTCTCTCTCTCTCTCTCTCTCTCTCTCTCTCTCTCTCGTTCTCGCTCTGTTTTTCTTGGCCATTTTCATATATTCCTATCTCTCGTACTCCCTTACCCTATTTATCCCAATTTTTTACCTTGACATCCAGTTTCTCTGTTTCCATCTCTTGTTTGCTACATATTTATATCTATCTATTGTATCTTACCCTCCCTCCCACCTTCTTTCTCTCTCTCTCTCTCTCTCTCTCTCTCTCTCTCTCTCTCACTCACTCACTCTCATCCTGCAGTTTTGCAACTTTTCATACTCTTTAATCGAACTTCTATCCATGGCTAAATGTAATATCATTATGAATGAATTTATAAACTGTTCCTGACCTACATGGTAAAATCGCCTGTGTAACTTACAGTAATAATTTTGGTAATTGCAATCGTGAACAAGAGATAAACCGATGAAACTTGGTATAACAAACAGGAAATATAGTTCATACATTCCAACCCCAATAAGCCCACGATTATGGGTGTGCCTGTACTGACAGACGATTTGTCATTTTATATTGTTTCAAACTACAATGTAAAGTATCTTTTGTAGACAACTAACCCGATTCTCCGTATTGTCCAGCAAGGCGCGGCCGTTATTATGTCGTGTGCAATTAAATATCGGTTTTAAATTGATGATCTAATTCTATACAACTTTAAAAACAATATGTTAATCTAGAAATCATGTAGAATTTGAAATCTGTGTAATTGACCGAAACTTAGTTTAACACTTATAAGTTTCGTAGTACCATTCAGATGCACCTTGAATCCACTCCCTTTTATTACTGCATTTTGAACACTAATTAACGCAAAAGCGAATAGATTGTTGTAAATCCGAATATTTTTCCTAATATACTCGTTGATTTCTTTGGATCTATATAAAAGTACTGTGAGATCGACGGGATGGGTATCGAGATCAAGTTAAACAATTTTACCCACATGACAACAATTACTTCTCCGACAAACGATGAAGCACGGCATCAAGAGTTTATAACATCTTTATCTCTTACATCCTTATATTCGACATAGATCGTAAGATTGGCTTTTATTTTTTATCTCTCTTAATGGGCTTTTCTTTGTATTAATTTTTTGCAAAGGCCCTCGTGTCCTCACCCACGCCCTTTTTTGGTCTAGGTTCCCACTCATTCCTGTGACCCCTCCCAACCCTTGGTTACAAGAGGGGTGTCCGGGCGCAAGATAAAGGTGTAGCTCTGAGAGTTTCGTAACCTCTGTAAAATACAAGCTGTACGGTATGGGCGGCGAGTGCATGATCAGAAGCGAGGCACTCGGGGGTTAGGGTATCAGATCCTGTCTGCATAGACGGGGGAGGATGCATAACCACCTGTACTACGGGGTAACATGTTCCAAAATTCAGCCCCTGCTACACTGGGAATGGATTGGTAGTGATGCTTGGTGTCGCCCCTGGCGGGAACTTATAGAAGTGGCTGTTTTCTGCCAGTGACCTTCGCACGAAACTTGCTGATGATCACCATTGTACACCTGGCCTCACGGGAAACGGCGGATCGGACGGCAGCGTTGAGGACGCTATGATAATGCTGAAAAGTCTCTTGAATGTGTGGGGAGCCGCTGTAGCCGAGTGGTTAAGGCGCCAGACTCTCGGCTAGTAGAACCCGCGGTCGTGGGTTCGATCCCCACCGTAGCCTCTGGAATTTTTCTGACGCCTAAGGGGATCGGTAGCCGCAATTAAAAAAGAAATTGACACGGCACTCATCAATGGAAGGGGCCTCTCATCTCAGCGACCCTGAATCTGGCCCCAGCCCCCTTCAAAAATGTTTCTTCGATGGAAGAACACTGGTACAACGGCGGCTCAAGTTCACATTGTGTTGTGAGCCCTATCCCAAAAATGGAACCAGGGTATAGTACAATAAACTGAACAGCTGCAGTGCTCAGGAAGGAAATCCTCCAGTCCCTGGTGGCAATTGTATCCATCCATATATCCATCCATCCCTATTTTCGGATGGGAATGGATAGTGAATCGTTTGCTCCTACCGGAGTATGCTTTGTATGTAGGTATTGGCTGAGCTCGATTGGAGGCTTTTACCGTATACGTTATTCCTCTAGTTGGTGGTTAGCATTTCCACTATAAACAAAACCACGGCCGGAACCAAGCTGGTAGTTTCTACGCTGGGGAAGCCACAATACCCTGGGACATAGAGAGGCCTTTTCTATGTAGGGAGTACGCGGGAAACCGGGATGATGTATTTCGACTTAGGTAGACCTTCTTCTCTCCCACACTTTAATATTGTAATATTCTGTGCTGATAAACTGTGTATGTAATGAGTATACTAATCAACCAAACCAAAATTTTTCTCTTGAAAAAATTGCAATGTGGTTCTTAAGTTTATGTTTAAAATTAATTTTTAAACGCTTCCATAGAGGTGATATATTAATTTAATTAAATTTATATCCTTATCGTTAGAAGTTATTAAGGATTCAAGATGTGGGGCGCTTGTATTTTACCTCGTCATAGAGATGATGGCGTGAAATATTGTATCTCGTCACGGATAAACTTGTGCAGCCCCTCACGCCCATTAAGCCAAACCACGGGCATGTTCTAATATTCACCATCGAGGCCGTGAATATTCTATCCACGGCCCTTACACGTCATCTCCAGAGGAATTCCTTATTATTAGATACTCGGTGTAACCCCTTTGCCCTGTTTAGCCCGTTTAATTTCGCCTTGGTGCCGATTGCTATCCGTTGGAAAGGATTTCGAATAATGGCCCTGTTTGTAATTAACATTAAATGGTTTTACTTCCATTCTTTAAAAAATGGAAATAACTGATCCTTAGTGTGCGTAGTGTATGAGATTGGGAACTTCAGGGGTTATACATGAAAAAATCATATTAAAAGTGTTTGCTGAAAAGCCTAGGAAGGGTTTTAATTTCATAAAACGTTATTACAATTTCGTTCAGCACCAAATTTTGTCCAGAAAATAATCATAAACTTTGAAAACATTAATATTCTACGCATTTAAATAATTATACTTAAGACGTAGTTTAAAGTTGGCTGTAAGAGAGAGGGTTATCTGGGAGAGTCGATCATTCGTCAGCGTTGACTTTTCGCCGAATCCGTCGTAAGGGCGACAAGAAAGTAATCCTGATTTTCACATTTCTAAACAACTTTCAATTCATTAAGGTTTTTAGTTGAGATAAAAAAGTTAGTGTCATGAGCGGGATTCGAACCCACGCTACATACGCCGCTGCTCCACCACTTATCGTGGTTTCGATCCACTAGAGCACTGATCATCTCAACCCCACGTTTTGAATTTTCCCTTCTTCTAAGTTTAAACAACGTTTATTAACTGCTTAACTCCCTCTTGCACAACTTTGTCTCAGCGCAACACAAATTTAGCTAATTTGCTATTCCTTAACTGATGCCATTTGGTTAGGGCAGTAAAAGGTTTCTCCTTCAATGCTTCATTCCGTGTATTGGCAACGCTGATGTTTTTTTTTTTCGCCATTTTAAGCTTTCCCTCCGTATTATTAAACTCCCAGTATTTCCTGCTAACCTTTCGACAAAATTAATGAAGTTAATTTTTCTTTAAGTCAGCATTGGGCGATAAAGTGTTAGAAACAACCGAAGAGGTCTTTAAGCTGTAGCCACTCCAATGTTCGCTTACTCCATTCACAATTTAACAAAGGTGTAGCCTACTCTGTCCGTCTTTGCAACCAAGAACTGTCGCATTCAAACTTCTAACCCAAGTGGCTAACTTTAAAAGGTAACTGACACGTGACCAACTGACCAGTTTCATTCAACTCCACTCAAATACTGACCCATTAGTGACTATCCTTTGACAAACCTTCCCAAAAGGCTTTACTAAGGGCTTTTGATCCCCTTGATATCTACTAACCGCTGGATTCACCATTTCACATCTCTTGAGCTTTCCTTTGAAGGAGATTCACGAGCGCCCCAAGAAGACAAGATTTGTTGCTTCAGTAATTTTTCAATAAACTTAATGCACTAATCATTACACTATTAATTAGTTCTAATAAAGGGAGAGAAGAGTACTTTATTCTGTGGCTAGAACAATCTCCTAGGAATAATAATTTAGTTACAAAACAATTATAAATCTGGTTCTTGAATTAATGAAGGCTTGACATTAATTAATAGTGAAATAAATTAGAATAAAACTTACAATGCAAACTTTAAAAAGATCGAAATAATAATACAATTAATAAGAATTTAGGAAATAACTCCGTCTCTGAGAAATTAAGCCAGCTGTACATAAATGGCCAACTGAAGAACTTGAGAGAAAAGAACTTGTAATTCTCTCTAGATTGCGAATAGGTCATATCAGGTTAATTCGTAATAGACTTTTAATAAGCAATAACCTTCCAATTTGTCCTCGATGTACGCGAAGTGGAGAACGCATCGTTTTGACAGTAAAACATATTTTGGTCGGCTGCCCCACTTTACAACCCTTTAGGCAAAGGCTCAACCTTTCGAGCAATTTACAGGAGTTACTGGGTCCCCAGGGTTCCTTTCGAAGAGCGCTTTTCAGTTTTCTCAAATTTGTTGGAATTTACAATGAAATTTAGGCCTTTTCCCATTAAATGCCTGCTAATGTCTGCATAAGAGTTGTGCGTGGATGATTTCTTTTTTCAGAAGATTTTGAGGCTGCCGGAGCGGAAAAATGAAATGGAAGACAATAAAAATTGCGGGGTAATACACTACAATGCCCAATATCGCAATTTAAATAAGAAAAATAGCTCCTTAAAAAAAAAAAAAAATTATTGTGTTTTGTTTCTTATTATTGTTATGTAGAATTAGTTATCATACTTGAATGGAAGAATAAAAGGATAAAGATGAGCTAATCACGCTGAGATTGTTGCTAGTCTGACTCCATTATTATTATTATTGTATTATTAGCCATACAAGCCTATGGGGAAATTTTAATTTATGAAAAAACTCACAATTTTAATTAAAAAAAAAAAAGAAACAGAAATAAATTTTATAATTTTATTGAATTTATTGTAACTTGGCCTTCCAATTAAGAATTTAGAAAAGAAAATCAAAGCTTGGATGGCAATAGGATAAATTAGGTTACGAGTGAATGTTTGGAGTCAGAGTTTTATAGCACTCAGAAGAGATATAGCAAACCTAAAATAGAATGTTTGGATGTTAGGGCGTGAAATGACCTTAGCCGTTAAATCGCCCTTAAAAACTAATAATAATAATAATAATAATAATAATAATAATAATAATAATAATAACTCCGTCTCTGATCATAATTACAAAATGTAAACTCAAAAGTTGAGAAAGGAAGGAAACTATCTTTGTATAATGGGCGTAATAATATTGTGGACTATAGGGGTATTCACGATCTTAGTGTTAACCCTGATAACTCTGTTAGGTAGTGTTAGATCGAGAAAAATGATGACATAGACTTCTAAGAATTTTTTGATCTGACTGTTAGAAATTAAGTCGAAAATGTAGTTATTGGGTTGTCCGGAAAATAATGCAGGATTTTGGTATTAAACAAAAAAAAAAGAAACTAGTTACTTTAAAGCAATGTTCTTTAATCAAAATAATTTCCCATACTCTCAATACATTTCTCCCAACGTGTTGGTAACTTATTAATTCCGTCTGAGTAGAATTCAGAATTTTTAGAATTGATAAAGTCAATAAATGCATTTTCCAGTTCCGTTTGATTTTTGAATATTATGTGTTGTAAGTAGTGGTCCAGGTGTCTAAAAAAATGGTAGTCAGTAGGCGAGAGGTCCGGAGAGGAGGGTGGGTGAGGCAAAGTTTCATAGCCAAGCTCCAATAATTTTTGTGACGTTACACGTGACACATGTGGTCGAGCGTTGTCATGCAACAAAATGGGCCCTTTCCGATTTCACTTTTCCAATCGCCTTGAGGTGGTCAGCGACGGTCGTTTTACTGACTTAGAGTTGCTCTGCAAGTTCTCGAACAGTTGTATTGGGGTTTTCTTCCACCACTGATCGCAGAACATCATCATTAAGAGAGGAAGGCCTTCCACGACCTTCTTCATCTTCAAGGCTGAAATCTCCCTCCCGAAATTTTTTAAACCACCTTTGCACAGTGCACTCATTAACACAACCCTCGCCCCAGACTTGGTTAATGTTTCTAGCCTTAACCTCGTAAAAGAAAATCGTACGAAATTCTCGCTTTGACATTATAAGGATGACTGAATTATTTCCAAGTAGCGGAATGCTACAGAGGTAAACAAACAATATCATTTGGAAGAGGATTAATAAGTGTTGACATTCATACAAATGAGTAATCCTGTAAACGTAAACAGAATATTTTATATAGATTTTTTTTAATGAAAACTTAAAATCCTGCATTATTTTCCGGACAACCCAATACATTGCTATCCGTAATGTTGTATATGGTGAGGTGGCACTCGTAGGGGGAGGTGATTGGGGATTTTGGATATTGTGAAAAAAACGGTGTGATGTTAAGATTAAAGAAAATATGTAACGTTTTGTTACTATTCACACCATAAAACATGGATGCAGCGATACAGCTACACTGGTATTGACAGTCATGTCTTAACAAGGTAAACTTAAACATTCTAGTGTTAAAACATTTATTTATGTAGGAAATACGGTGTCCTCGGAGTAGATGTTTGTTTATACTGCGGAGTGCGGATTGTAAATTCTGAGATAGGTAGTGATTTATCTTCCAAGACTAGCTGTAGTAGTAAAATAGTGAATCAAGTAATAACCATAAAACTTATAACAATGAAAAGAAAATACGGTTTCTACGGAGAACGGAGAGCGCGTTTTCATCCCTGGTTTGAGACCAACCGCAATGTCCTTGAATATTTCGTTGCCCACCCCTGAGCCGTTTAGTTTTCAACCCTCTAAATGGCCGCAATGGAAAAACCGCTTTGAACGCTTTCGGAGACGTGGACTGAACGCCGCTTCATAAGAACGACAAATCGACCTTCTAATATACATCATGGGGCAGAGAGATGAGACAATCTATTCGCAATTTTCTCCACCGCCATTTAATTATGAGGAGGCGATAAAACGATTCGAAAATTATTTTGTGCCTCGAATGATCATTATTTACGAGAAGGCTAGATTTTTAAAACAGACCCGAGGAATGATTCAGCCGAAAGGTTTATCATCAATGTGCATAGCCCCTCAAAAACCTGCGAATGGGGAACGCTAAACGACGACATGATTCTGCTTGTTCTCATCATTGGAACGGAAGTGACAACAACATGACCCACATTGAAATTACTTGCCTATTACTTGCTTAAGAAAACAAGAAGAATGACAAAAACAAGCTATCCAGGAACCCACTATATCCTTAATAAAAAAAATCTGTCAGACAAGATGTACATAAAAGGCCAGCGAAAATGTATTAGATGTGGGTATGACTGGCATGACATGCTGACTAATTGCCCGGCAATAAACGCAGAGTGTAACGCCTCCAAACTGATTGGTCGCAGCAAATCGTACGAGAATAGAAAAAACTCGGAAAGTAAACGTGCGCGGACCAACAAGAAATATATTCGGAAGGCGAAGATGACGTTTTAATTAGGGAAGTTACAACCAATAAAAATCACACACACATATTGGATGTGGAATGTAATGGGCTGACCCTCAAACCCATATGTTCAAACTGTTGGCACTATGATACCTGATCGTTTGGTGACAGACTTCATGTCAGAATTGCCTGTCAAACCGACAAGAAGCCGAGTATTTAGTGGTAAAATCAAAGAATAATTTAATTTATGGTGTACTCTGACATTTAAATTAATATATAAAAACAGTAAAATAACCTAGAAAGCATAGATATGCTAGTTATACATATTCTTTTCAGCCGTCGATGGGGTAATTTTGAGACATTTGTGACGTGATAGTGTCATCCTGCAAGTTAATAGGAAAACGTTTGTAATAGGTTTTCATGACAATTTTCACTAGACGATGGACCACTCTCTTTTGATACACACATGGATGTAGGACATAACAAGGTACAGGGGTAGAAGTATTCGGTCCTCGGACCAAATACTCCGAACCCAAAACTACATACCCGAAAATTCACCAATATCTTCCCGCAATCGAGAGATGTACTCAGACCAACCTGACTGAAGGGTACAAAAACAAGATGTAACTATCAAACCAGAAAGCCGAGAACCCATCAAAGCACTAAGCTCAAATATCATTGATGTCACGTCCTGTAAATTAATAGAAAAACGTTTGTAATAGGATTCGATGGCAATTTTAACGAACCGATTCTTATAAGTTTACCTATCTGATCGGTTTAACAAAGTGATATCTGAGTTTGTTATAACCTATACCAGCTGAATATTGTAGGCCTTTGAAAAGCGAATGAATTTTTTTAAACAGTGCTGTTAACACAAATATCATGTCGATCCGAAAAACCTGACACACTACATCCAAGTAGGTTTTCATATCGAAAGCTTTGGTATTAATGGAAATTTTTATCGGTGGTTCAGTAGGTAATAACAAGTAAACAAGGTTTTGTTTTTTAATAAACTTATAATATTATTTAAGTTAATTATACTACCAATAAAACATCTATTTAAAAAAACGAACAAGCTAAATTGACCTGCAACCAAAGAACTAAAAGCAAGAATAAGTATTAGAGGGTCGTAGAAAATCAAGCTAGTTATAAAAGTCTATTGAATTTTTTATTTAGCCAACGCACCTGAACTTTAAGAAAACACCTCTCTGATGGGTTTAACAAAGTGATTTCTGAGTTCGTTATACACTATTGATACCTGCTAAATATTGTAGACCTTTGAATTGAAGCGCGAATGAGTTTTTTTTAAAGATTACAACGAGGAACCGGGTTACAAGGATGTAAGTTATATCGTTTTACTTTCATTTATTCATGGCAAAGGCGCCTAGCGTGGGATTCCTTAATAATAGATTCTTGAGGGAAACTCCAGCGGGCGTGGAGGGATCTCAATATTTCCCGTCCGCCTTTTCTGCAGGCCAATATACATAATGGAGGCGGGGGTCGAGTAGAGACTCTCCCCGCGGAAAAGAGGGCACACACACGAGCTATTGCTTCGAGATTGTTTGCGAATAAAGACCGACTCTGTTCCAAACGAGAAGGGAACAACATGACGAATAAACAAGAAATGGCAAAAGCCAGGCTAGCAGGGGCGAGCCTCGTTTTGTGATTTATTCAAGACCTTTTTTTTCCCCCCCAACACGCCATGTGTGGTAAAAGTTGATTGAACTATTTTCCATCAGAGTGTTGCTAAGTCAAACCACCTATTATATTGTACCATTGTCAAACTACATAAAATTTTTTAAAGAAAGATGATTATTAGCGGACCTTACCCTGTCTGAAACATAATCGCAAAGGAATAGAAAATATACTAGGCACAATTATCGACAAAATTTAATTTAAATTTAAGAAACTATCAGACTAAGAAATGTAATGAATTTAATAAGTCAAAGGAAGTATATTTTCAAGTCAATTCAATCAATGTTCTCTGCGGCCATTTCATTCGTCGCCCAGAATCAAATAGATTACATGGCATTTGAAAAATGGCAAAAAGGAGGGATATTCGAAAGGTTAGGTTGAGAAGCTGGTGTTCGAGTGGATTAAAGTCACTACAGCTCATGTGGTACAGCACCCGCATATTTTGCCGAAGGTCGTAGGTAGGAATCCCGCTCGAGGCACTGAATTTTTTTATCCCAACCAATACCTTACATAAAGATAAATGGAAAGATGTCATTTGTCAATCGGACCACGAAATCTAATGAATTTAAGAAACAAACCTGAATGGTGGCTTTGCCGTGTATTGGCACTGCATGCACGTTTAAAATACTTGAGTTAACCATAAAGACACACATCCTTCAGTACGTAATTAAAAAAAATTGCCTCATGGTCTAAAACAAATAATCTGCAATATTATCTAGAGAAATCGATAGGAATCAGTGAAGACCGAGTGTGTCCTTCCGATGTCCCAGCCCCGCTACACTATGGGCAAACGTATGCCAATATATTGGTCACTAATGTTTACGCCATAGTGAAGAGTAGCATCAGGATCAGACAGCGAGAGCATACCCAGGTTCAATCAACCTCAGCCGTGTACCTGGAAAATCAACATTTCAACCGGTCAGATGGAGTGGATTTATTGATGATCTGCCACTACATTGCTGTAAAACGTTACTCAGATACTTTAAAACGAGATCACGTACGAATGGTAAGGTTTTTGACGTTACAAACCGAGAAAATATGTTAAGCATGGGAAATAGTAGTTTCGTCAAAGTGGTTTCCTCGGAAACTATGATAGATAAAACTAATGAAAAGGTCTGAGAGTGAGACTAATGCCTTACGTGAGCAAATTAATCCCATATCCCAAGATGTTGAAAGCTATAAATTTAACTTAGGCTTAGGTGCGTGGTGTACAAGTATGAAAAGCCTTATTGAAATGCTTCAAATCTAAAAACAAAGAATGTATTAACGGTGTCAGACGGTTGAACTTTATGAGGTTTCCATTCATTATTCATTTTATTTAAGGTCTTGGTCGAGATGAACGAGAGCGGGACTCGAACACACGAACATTGGCTCAATACTCCGTTTCTCTGACATCTTAAGCTGACTACATGCTGCCAGCTCATGTAGTTCGTGCAGCAAATTATTGAGTCGAAGGTCGTGGGTTCGATCCAGATCGTGACGCAAACTTTTTAATCCCGATCGAGACATTAAATAAAAATAATTATTAATTAAAACAATTTATATGGTTAATTATGACCACTAAACATATATGGCCTTATGAGGTTTACTTAGAAAACCGTCAAACGAAGAAAAATGCCGTTGAAAACTTCAAACACAAATTACAAATTTTGTCATTTAAATGAAAAATAATATACCTAACAATTTTATTCAGGCCTGCTTAAAATTACTTCAGCCAAGAAAAAAATCGTTAGGGTGGGACATTTTACTCGTCAGTATTTGTATTGGAAAAAAGGATATATGGAAGTTAATTGAATATTTTGTAAGCTTTCAAATATATATAATCTAAATCTAAATTGTATATATATATATATATATATATATATATATACATATATATACAACATATACAC